>AFRD01000203.1:0-57508 GCA_000222875.2 Periglandula ipomoeae IasaF13
AGATGACCTAACTGCGATGAAGGGTAAAAACAGAGTTGACGTCTATGAATTGAGTGCGAACCCAATGCGTGCGCTCGGAGGCGATTACGTTTGTCGTTGCAGCATCAACAGCGCGCGTGGATGCAAAGACAAAGGAACAAAGGCCGAGGACGGGGGTCAGGCATTAGGATTGGAATTGTACCTGGGATGAACATGGAATTGAAAACTGGCAAATGGGAATTGGGTCGGGATGGATTGAACAGAAACTACCATGACGGCGTCTGGCCTGGTTCCCCTCAGCATTTCCCATCAATTCGTGCCAGAGACAAAGTCGAAATCCTGCCCCGAGTTCGCGCCTTTCTCGATGTCACTCGGCACGGTGCATTCTCGTACTGTAGAAGCCAACCCTGCCATTTTGTCCCTCTTGCGCACCTTGTCCATTGGCCAATGCAGGGTCCTGTTCTGACATTTGTCCCGGCAGGGCAGCGCGCTGAGTTGGCGACACCAGACAATGCGACCAAGCCCAGCGGCCTTCGCAATGCGCTTCGTTTCCAAGAGTCGCAAACACAGGTTGAATGCTGTCTGCCGTAGATGACCTGCCTCAAAACCACTCTGTTTGTTCAGGAATCAAGTCTTGTTCAATGCCAAGCGAGCATGGGACAATTGGGCATTTTCATGCTTCAGTGCGTGCTGCGTCCATATTTAAGTGTGCATGGATGGATGTACCTTTTTTGTATGGGTCTTTGTGCCCCGTCCCCTCCATTACTAAGGCCATACCCATCGACGTTCCTCCTGCCCTCCTTCTCGAAGTCACTTGCACCACTCGTCGTCTTGCACGCCCTCGTCGTCCTTCGCGATACTCGTCCTCTCTCTGTGTATCCATCCCTTTGCTTGTCCTTCGAATTGACAGACTCTGTCGACTATCAACTGTCGTTTGGTCCGCACATCCATCCATCTCGCTGTTTCGCCTCTCGTCAGGCCTCCCACTGGCCCTTCCCGTGGTATTCCTCGGCTTGTGTACGAAACAGGTATCCAGCACCAGGCGGCACAGTCTGGTAACCCGAAAGAACTGTAGCCCTCTTCAGTCCGTGTTCCACGCTTGTCTTTGATGGTTTCCTGTCTCTTTGAAACAGGACAGGTCGGCTTCACACTCCCCCCGAGTCCAGCTCATCATCTGGCTCTTCCATTTCCATCGGGTGACGGAACTCTCGTCCCTCTTTCCTTTCTTCTTCTTTCATCAACATCAATCAATCGAGATTTATTTTTGAATCTCGCTTCCGAGCCTCGCTGTGCTTTATTTTAAACGAACAATTCGCAAAACGGCCCCTCACCTTTCTTTGACCGTGCATCCTGCGCCGCCATTACACGCACATACTGTACATCTGAATCAGGATATCAACGTCAACCAGCCCGCTTACCTGGGTGCCAATATCCGGGACAAGCCTGTGATTCCAAACATCTTCAGCCTCGTGCAGTCTGTCCTGTTGCCTTCGGCATTGTCTCGATCTAGGCAACCTCTTGTTTGGAGGCAGTCAATTACCTGGCGGCTTCAACGCGAAGAGGCTCCGCCACTGCATCGGGAAGCATTGGGGGATTCTTTCAGCCGTCATTTCAGCCAGCAATTCCGGTTCCCTGAGACCCAATCACGCCGACGCCGCCTTGTTCTTGGTCAAGGGGGGTGTGTGCGCTCCATCTCGTGCCTGCGTCCCGCGTCCTCTGCCTGGGCCGCCACAATTCCCACGCCGCTCTCCTCAGCATTGGCATCAGGATTATTAGCATCAGCATCAGCATCAGCGGTGCACGCCCCAGTAGCCGTCCACTTTGGGTACCAACGAACGCCTGCCTTGGGTGTTGGAGTCATCGGCATCAGTCAGTCATCGTCTCGCTTTCGCATAATACAAGGTGAAGGAAAAGCTAAAAGACCAAGCACGCCCCGGTTGTCGCATTGGCTGATGCAATTCTGATTCCCTGTCGGGCATTGCTTATCTCGACTCAATTGCACCAGGAACAGGCCGGCATTCCAGCAGCCCCATGAATCGGCTGGTCAATTGCGCTTCTACACATCATCGTCACCATCACCACTATCATCCAAGCAACTGCTGCTAGCGACATTGGACAATTGAGCTGGGTGATTGGACCTAATACCGCTGCGACCAGGTGCTAGTGCCACCCAAGCCAAACGCTTAGACAGAGCAGGCCAGACAAGCAATCAATCACCCCACCCCTCCACCAGCACCGCCCAAACACGATCTTCCCGAGAGATAGACAGACCACCAGAGGGGGACAAAGAGATAAAGACGGCGGCACTTCCCCTCTTGTTCTTGATTTAGTCTTGCATCCGGATCTGGCTTTGGTCCTCGATAAATCCAGTTTGCACCGTTTTCCGAAGCGTCACAAACTCCGGCGCAGTCATTTTTGTTGGTGTTCGGACTCGGAGCCTCTATCTCCGAACTCGTCTCGCCTAGGCTGCTGCTGCTGCCTACGCCTGCCGTAATCTACCACATACAGCGCTCGCACTCACCTCGCACCAGAGCAGCCTCAGCCCAGACCAGGCCCAGACCAGCAGGACCCAGACTCAGGCTCCGGCGCAGCTCTAACGGTCTTCGCCACCCGCTGGCCCGTCCACGTCAGTGTCTGGCTACGGTCACAGTCACAGTCACAGCACAGTCATCGATAGCCACTGGGGCCACGCCCACTAGTCCTAACACAATGGCTGACAAAGCTGCACCCGCCCTTCCGCCGCACACTTCCACCACTTTCGACAAGAACAAACAACCTTCGTCGTCTGCACCAGGACAAACGACTTATTTTTCTTCTTCTACCTTTGTTCCTGCCGTTCCTTCATCTTCTACTTCTCTCCCCCATTCATCACCACAAACCTCAATTTTTACCCCGATTCATCGACGACTCTCCAATTCCTCCATGATATCGAATTCGCAACCCACGGACAAGTCCCACGTGCCAATGGCTCCACCACCGCTACCAATGGAGTCTAAGAAGCTGAATATCACCAGCTTGATGTCACCACCTGATGCTGTTCTCGACAGCTTTCACCAAGGATACACGGCAATGAGGCGATTAAGTGCCGGCAGCAATGGCAAACACTCCAAGTCGCAGCAGCCGCTGCCCATGTCGCCGCCAATCTCACCTTACAGCAAGCCCATCACAACCGCCAGTGCGCCGCCAACCACACCGCCAGGCCAAGTCGTGAAGGACCCTGTGCTGTATCCCGTCGACGAACACTCTCCCGCCAGTCCTCCTCAGGCCCCCTTGTTTGCACTAGCCGAGCTCGAGCATCACCAGAGAATTGTCGACGAGCATGTACGAGCCAGGTCGCAGAGCATCTTTGATGGTGTTGCGCCACCGAGGCGTGAGGATTACGAACTGGCCCTCACATTTCGGTCTCAGGTCATGAAGCACTACACCAACAACCCCAAGGGCTGGCTTCGTAAAGAGCGGGCTCTCCTTCAGGCAGATCGTCGTGCTGGTGCGCAGAGATATCATGCAATTATGCCAGCAAGACCCATCGCAGCAAAACTGCCCAGGCAGCGAGTTGATCGAGTTTCAAAACCGCATGCCGCTCCTCGCCCGATCCGCACGAACAACGCCACCACGAACGGCACATCCCCGACCAGACCCGCAGGCCGCACTAGTGCAACGCCAGAACCATCCCGGCGGGTCGTTGCTCCTAATCGCGAAGACAAGGATTTTAACTCGATTGTCAATTACTGCCCGCCGCTGGACTCGCTGCCGTCTCGTGCCAACAGCCTCAAGGTGGATTGGAAGGGGCAGCCCATTGACCTCAGCAGCGACCCTCACGCCAGCCTCCTCCATCCGGATGAGCTCCTCCTGGCAGGCAACCTGCGTCTCGACTGTGCCACGTACCTCACCAGCAAACGACGCATCTTTGAGCGCCGCCTGCAGTGCCTCCGCACGGGTAAGGAGTTCCGCAAGACGGATGCGCAGCAGGCGTGCAAGATTGATGTCAACAAGGCCTCCAAGTTGTGGACTGCCTTTGATAAGGTGGGATGGCTGGACGCCAGTTGGGTCCGTCGTTTTCTCTAGGGGGACGGGTTGAGGAATCCCAATCACGAAACGAAATCACGTTTTCACACGACACACTCTATTCATGACCTGACTTATCACTCTTTACGGCAAATTGAACCGCATTCAGACTATAGCGATTTTCGACACCTTAACTTTTTTCTGGTACCTGCTTTTAATACGCGGCTTCACGCCGACTTGGACGAGGTTGGCTGTGCCAAGCTTGGACGATCAAGCTCAGTTTTATCGGCATCATCATTATCAGTGTCATTCACCCCCGGTTTCTTATTTATTTCTTTTGTCGGTACTCATCGGTTTACATGCATCGCACGGCACGGCACACATCGGCAACTCGATACACACAGCGCACAGAGTACTAGGGACTATCACGATACCCCGGAGTGGAAATCCAAGTTGACCCCATCGCATTCACATCACTCCACGTTTTGATTTTTTTTCACTCAACCATGTCAGACGCGTTGATCATCCGGGTTTAATCCACCGCGCAATCTTCCGAGATTTGGTCTCGCTGCGATTCGGGATGGGATTCGATATGTTTATGGGTTAGGATGTGAATTCCAGGATATTGCATGTACGGCGTTTCAACCTGCTGTTGGGCTTTCTTTTCCCCCGTCAAGAATGGCGACGGCGGTGGCCTGTGGCGTTCTCTTGAAGAGACGCGAGACCACGCCTCTTTTTTTCTCTGAAGGCATTCTGATTTGGTTTTGAACCTACATGGGAATCGCCAGTGGCACAACCCACCTGGCAGTGCATTTACATATTTAGTAGCAGTTGACGACTTGTTTGCACAGGTCTGCAATTTGACTTTTGACTCTATCTTTCACTTGGCTCCGTTACAGGTGATCTGGTTTGCGACTTGGTGACATGTACTATGCACGCGAGGACTGCAGACGAGGAACCATGACGAAGCAGGGCCGGGGGTTTAGAGGGTGCATGTCGGTCGCACCGAAGATCTCGCCCAGATCTCGTTTCGGACGATCCATCCATCTTTAGTCCCTGGCTTCCCCAGTTTCGTCCTAGTCCCTCGTGGCCCATGGCCCGTGTCGTGGATGCAGCGGGAGACCCGCCGTGCCGCCGTAGGGCTGAAAAATTTTTAATCGACTCGTCCCCGTCCCCCTTCATGATCTTATCGATACGATGACGGGCGTGACTGTGACAGGGGTGGGGTGTGTCGGCGGGGTCTGGAAGACGACCTGCAGTGTTGACGACGATGATGAAGTTTATTTTGATGATTGTCATGAGGGTAAGGGTGCGGTGCGGTGAGAGATGAGGGAGATGCGGAAATGGATTGACAGGGACTAGGATGAGATGGGCATGGGCATGAGGGATGATGATGGAGATGAGGGTTATTGCTGTTGCAGGGTAGCCATTTGATGGTTAGTAATGTATTTAAATAAGTGTACTTCTTTTAATGTTCATCGTTCAATGTTCAATGTTCAACCTTCATTATTAATGTTCAGTGTTAAGTGTTCGTCATTCAGTGTTGAGTGATGAATGACGAGTGTTCGTGAATCGTGGTTCTGCGAGGTCATTATTCCCCAGTCTACTCTAAGGATATGGAAGCTGCTGGATCTGGTCACTGCTACCTTCTAGAAAACCAGATGATAGTATATTGTAGTAAATTTGCCAATGATTCTTAGATATACGATTACCGTAACGTGGTACTACTTCGAGATGCATTGATGAATTAGTACGTAGCTGGGAAGTGGTTGTCGACTTACTGTTGGATAGCTAAATACACTTCAGTCTCAAAAGATAAATAAAAATGAATAAATAGAGGGAGAATAAAAGAGAATGTGCTCTTCAGCGATGTTGTAGTTTGACACGCTGTGGTTTAGGAATAATGTGAGTAAATGACGGATCGATGAATATTCGTTCCAGTGGCTCATCGAGGTTGCAGTATAGTTCATTTTCTAACTGGGCACGTTTAGTATGTCTGCCGACATGGACTGATGGTGCTTGTGGTTATATCCAGGAAAAGAGTCAGCAAAAATAGTACGATGACGAATGTTCAATTTCCTCTCCTCTCCCTTCCAACAACAGCGCATGGTGTCAAGATTCCCAGTATCGTGATCCCGGCTGCATGGCTGGCCTTCCTCAAAGACAGACCGTAATAACAATAGTACACGTTGTATCATCGGTCCTTGGGAAATGTCGATGAGCCGATGTGCCCCATACGTAGATTTGTCATCGATAGAACACTGTCCTGTAATTGTGAATGCATCGCCTGAGTCCAGGAAGACAAACACTCAATGAATGTCAGCAACTGTCGCATACGACAACACACCACGACTAATCATAACCACCACCACATCACAACCTTAATGCAAAGCAACCACGCAAACGCAACCCTGTTATCTATGCTATTTAACCTCTATATGCTGCACCGCCTTCAACCACTTCTGTTCATCGCTCCTAAAAAATCATTAGCACTCAACAAGTCAGGAGACCAAGAACACTGAACCCAAACCAAAGGACTGGCAAGGACCAAATGACTGAAACAGGGACACAAAGAACTCACTTGTCAAACTTAAGCAGCTTCCCCAACACAGGAACCAACTGCGCCCTCAACCGCCCATCCTTCTGCTCCAAAAACTGCAGCAATATCGTCTTCAAATACATCGTCTCCCCCGCCGCACCACTCCGATTCGAGTCCATAGAGCTACGACTCGAATTGCCCACCGAAAGCTTCACCTGCGCGCTCTTCAGCTCCCTCGCCACCTTCTCATATCTCCCCCTCGAATCATCCAGCATCTTGCGCAAATCGGCGCGCTGCTTCTCCCCCTCGCGGAGTTGTGTCTCCGATGTATCCAGTGCGGTGCGCAGCTGCGAGACTGTAGATCGCATTTCTTCCGTCTCAGCGGAGGCTTTCGACTCAATGGCCTCGAGTTCGTCGCGACGACGTTTCCATTCGCGCTGCCGTTGTTCAAGATCATCTTTTTCGTTGGCGAGCGACTTAATTTCGCGCTCGAGCTCGCGGATTTTGGATTTAAGTTCTTCCGTCTCGCGGGTCTTGCGGCGCGCGAGCGTGCTGGATTCGTCTTCGATGCGCTCGCGCTCTTCGACCGCTGCTTCCATGCGGTTGCGCATTTCGCGGACCTTGCTGTCTGCGCGTTCGTCGACTTCGGCGAGTTCTTCCTCGAGATTCTGCTTGGGACTTGGCTTCCTTGAGTTGCACTGACATTTCCGTCGCTTGATCCCTCATGCTTGATAGTAAGCCTTGTGCGTTGGTGTACTGCTGTGACTTGAACTCGGCTTCTTCTTGCGATGCCGCCTTTTCCCTTCGAAGCTTGTGCATCTGCTCTTCTAGCTCCTTGACGCGTGGTCTCAGCTTGTTGAGCTCGTCCTGGGCCCTTTGCAGTTCTCGCTCCGTCTTCTCCGCCTTGGCGCTCAACTCGATCTTGTCGGCTTCTGCTCGTCGTAGGTCTCGCTCGGCTGTGCGCTTGCCGTCCTCGGCTTTTTGCTTGGTGGTGCTCTCTGACTTGAGCTTATCCTGCAACGACTTGATCTCCTTTTCGCGGTCGGAAGCAAGTTGTTGTGCTTTATTCACGTCGCGCTTCACGTCGCTCTCCTTCTTCTCCATACCCTTGAGCTCCTTGACCTTGGCACCGAGCTCTTCCTTGATCTTCTTGAGTTCAGCAGATTCTTCCCTCAGGCTCTTCAACTCAAGCTGCGCCTTCTGCAGCACCTCTCGTAGGTCCGTCAGGTCCTTGAACCGTGTTTGGGCCAGCTGCTGAGCGGCACCCAGATCGGACTGCAACGTAGCCGACTTCTCCTTGAGATCATCGTACTCCTTTCGTAACCCGTCAAGATCGCCCTAAAGCTTGGTGTTGGCCGTTGCATCGGTTTTGGACGAGCCAATCTGCGCTTGGAGCTCGGTGATTTGCTCCTCGAGCTTGGCCTTCTCCTGCTCCAGCTCTTTGATCTTCTCCTTCGCATCCACGTGGTCTTGTCCGATGGTGAGCAGATTCTCCTGCAGGTTTTCAATCTCCTCGCGAAGATCTTCCTCAGACTTGCGCTTCTTAGAAAGCCTCTCAATCTCCTTGTCTTTGCTCTCGACCTCAGCCTTGAGCGTTGCACTCTCTGAAGCAGCAGCCTTATCAGCAGCGTCCTTGCTGGAGTCCTCGTCTTCCACAGGGGTAGCGTTCGCCGCAGCAGCACCGCCTTTTCCTTTCTTCTTCTTGTTGTTCTTCTTCTTTGACCCGGTTGCTGGTGTCGTGGCGGTCGCAGCAACGGTCGGCTCGGGAGCCGGTACAGTCTTGGGCGCTGGCGTAGACTCAATCTTCTTGGTCAGGTCTTCAATCTTGGCCAAGCTTTCGGACTTCTCCTTCTTCAGGCCCTCGATCTGGCTGTTCAGGTCATCAATGAGTTTCTTGGAAACAGTCTTGGCATTGTTAGCCTTTGCCAATTCCGCGTCCAGCTCAGCAGATTTCTTGTCGGACTTGGCCAGAGAAGCTTCCACGGTCTTGACTTTGGAAGCGTGTTCCTTTTTGTCCTTTTCGGCCTGTTCCTCCAGCTTCTTCAGTTGCGACTGTGCGGTGTCCAGCTTCTCGGTCAAGGCCCTTATTTCCTTGCTGCGCTCGTCGAGTTGAGCCTGTAGTGATTCCTGAGAGCCCTTCGTTTCCTGCGACTCACTCAGTTGCTTGGTGGCTTTTTCAAGGTTCTCAGCCAAGCCAGCGCTGTTCTCCTTCGCCACAGAGAGCTCCTGCTGCAGATCTTCCACCTTGCTCTTGAGCTGCTGGATCTCTTCAGTCTTTGAAGCTACTTCAGCTTGCAGCTGCGGAATTTCATCGTCATATGAGAAGAAGTCTTCGCCGGCAGAGCTGGCCTTAGCCGCATCGTCGTGAGCTTTCTGCTTGGGCGAAAACATGCCAATGACCGAGGCCACAGGTGACTTGGCTTTTTCCGGGGCCGCCTCTACGCTTGGGCGAGCTTGCGCTTCGACCGACTGACGACTGTTGGCCGGATCGGTGGTCGAAGACTCGGCAGGTTTCGCAGATTTCAGAGTCTCGAGTTCCTCCTGCACTTGTCGCAATTTCTCTTCAGACTGTTCGTGCTTCTTCTTGAGTTCGTCTTTGTCGGCAGAGACCTTCTTTAGCTCTTCCATTACCATGTCGCCTCGCAAATTCAGCTGGTTCAGATATTCGACAAGAGCTTCCGGGTCGCCAATCGATGTCAGAGGTGTATTCTCGCGGAGGGCCTTCTCGAACGGCTCAATGGCAGTCGCGCGCTTATGCGCAACCCTGTATGAGCGCAGGAGTTCTAGGAAGAGATGTCAGCACTCTAGTCTGCCTCAAAGATCTGCGGCGCATTGTACCTGGATACGTAGCTTCCAATTTCTCTAGCTTTCTCAGCCGCTGCTTAATTTCTGGACTCAATTCGGCGGCTGCAGCTTGTCCCGAGTTAGTAGCGTCGTCTGCTGTGGTCTTGTCCCCGACGCCATTTTCCTTCTCTGCGGGTTTATTTCCTTTTGCGGACTCAGTCTCGCCATTCTTTGTCGCAGAAGATGCTCCGGAACCTTCGACATTATCCTTTTCGGGAGGTGGCGCCAGACCTGGAGTCCCTGCGCGGCTAGGATCATCACTGTCGTCTATGACAAAGGCAGCCTCAAACACAGCCGGGTCTGGGTTTGGGGCGCCATTGTCGGTTATATCAGTTGAGGGCTTCTTGGCTCGGGGGCGGCGGCCGGCGGTGTTGGCATCACTCCTGCGAGACGAGGTCGAGCCGGATCTGGACAGCGTTGCGCTGTCGGCTTGCTTCTGGCGGGCCTGTTCCTCGGCAATGGTGCGGTCTATGGTGCCTCGTATTCTCTGGCAGCTTCTGGTCAGCATTCAACTCTCAGGTAACAAAGGCTCAATGCATGATGCGCAAAGACAAGGTGGCAGACCAACCTGGAACATGGTGGTTGCTTGCGGTTGCCCAGCCGCGGGTCAACTGGACAGGTGTCTAGGGAATGGGATGCGCAGGCATGAAGGGTGGTGAGTGGTACAAAGGAAACTCGGGATGGGAAAAAATGAAGAGAAGTGAATAGATGTTGCTTCAAGTTGGGATAGTTAAGAATCTAATGCCATGCCACGAGCAAGCTGTGCGAGGTGTCGTAGAACAATGTCGAAATGGTAAGACGACGGAGTTGGAATTGGAATTGGAGCTCGAGTCTAAGCCGCAGCCCGGAGACGGAGAGACAGAGAGACAGACACAAAGACAGAGGGACATGTACCTCCAAGTGACATCCTGGCGTCTCCAGCCACAGCTCAGAACCCAAGCCACAAGAAACAAGGTCAAAGTCCCCAGATGAGCAGAAGCTGGCTGCCAGGGCCCAGTTCATTTGCATTTGACATGACAGCTTAGCTCCAGCTGGCCCCAGTCAGTCACTCCCACGTCACCGCCGTCACCACACCATAACTTTCTTCGCTTCCTCACCACCACGATCTCTACTCGTCACTTTTCCCTTTGTCCACCCTACACCGCGGGAAGCTCCCCCAGCTCTCAAAATGGTGTCTTTCTGGCCGTGGAAGGTATTTTCCCCCAATCTGCCAGCAACAAGCTCGTTTCCAAGCTAACGTACTTGCACAGGGCGACTCGTCGTCACCGGCGTCCTTTGAAAAGACGCTGTCCACGCTGTCGACCAAAATCACCGACGCCCAAGCCCGCCTCGACCGCCTGCGCACAAATTCCCGCCGCGTCAAAGTCCTATGGACGCTGTACCTGGGCTTCGCCTACCTCGTGTACGCCATCGTCCTGCTGCTGGTCGTTGGCTACAAGAATCTCGGCCTCTATGAATGGGGAGGCATGGCGGGCGGCCCTCTACTGTACGTTTTTTGGGCCCTCGCACGATTCGTCGCTTTGTTATTCCTTATATTTTGTATTTCCGCTGCGCTCGGCCTTTTTTAGTCCTCGCTTCGCTCGTCTTTCTTCAATTCCTTGTTCTCGTCTTTTCCGCTTCTACGTTCTTGATTCCTTCTGCTACATTGCTTCTTCCCAGCCTCCCCATTTGAGATATCCTTGCCGAGCTCCATGTCTACGGATCCATGATCGCATCTCGTCTATTCAGACACTCGGAATAAAGACAAGCTAACGTGAACCCAGAATATACGCCACCCGAGCCGTTATAACCGCCTACTTCACCTACCACATCGACACAACCAACACCCGCCTGAAAACATACTCAGACGAGCGCGCCAAAACAATCCAGAAGCTCAAAGATGCCACCAAGTACGACTCCACAATGGAGCTCATCGAGAAGTACGGCGGCGAGAAGCCAAAGCCCAAAAAGAGCGACAAAGACGACAAGTCAAGCAGCCCCAAGGACACACCCAAGAAGAACCACCCTCCCGCCCGAACAAACCTCCCACCGCCCCCAATCGCCAACATCGTCCGTCCAGAGACAGCACAACCACATCCCGACCAGACACAAAACGACCAGCAACCCGGCGCGGAATTCGCACCAAATGCATATACCGCGCTTCTTCCCGCACCGCGCATCCACAACCATCAGTACATGACGCCCGAAACGCACTGGTACGACCGCATATTCGACGTCCTACTAGGTGAGGACGAGACGGCCGCCAAGAACAGATTCGTTCTTATTTGTCAGGCGTGTCGTCTTGTCAACGGGCAGGCTCCCCCCGGAACTAAGAGTCTCGCGGAGGTAGGCATGTGGCGATGTAGCGGGTGTGGTGCCACGAATGGGGAGGTAGATGAGGGGAAGCGCATTATAGAGGAAGTTCTTGCCTCGAAGGGAGATGAAGGAGCCTGCGGCGGAGGCCGAGGCGGAATCGGTAGAGGAGAGCGGGGATGTTTCTACGACGTCAACGGAGGGTCCGGCGGGGAGTGTGAAGGCGAGGGGGAGGAAGGGGAGGGAAACGTGATGGGATGTATTAGTAGGGGAAGCATGGAGTATTAGCATTGCTGAGAAAATTCGTGGTTTTGGACGTCAGGGAACTGAAAAAATTAGTTGCGCATAGCGAGGAATTGCGTTGTACTGGAGGAATGGGTGATGCATAATAGGTCTGGTAAACAACGGGATGTCAACTTGTTGACGTAGTAATCAGCAATGTACGATTTACATCGGATCGGCGACTTAGGTGAAATTTGTATTGTAATGTATTATGGGAGTAATAGGTTTGTGACACAGGGTCATCAATTAAGTGAAATGTGTATTAATTGAGGAGTATGATTTATGGTGTGGTATACCAAGGTTAATCACGGTGAGATGCGAATTAAAGGAAATATAAGGTGTTGAAGCCAGGATTATTAATTAGTGAAATGTGTATTAACGAGTAATGTGATTCATCAACTGAAAGTTTAAAGAGTGAGTCGCGACTAGCATCATCCGGTCTATGATATTCATGTACAAAATGATATTAGATCAACGTTACCTTGACATGAGCGCTGGGTTGTAAAGCTCATCTAATGCCTCATAGAATGAACAATTCCTCTGCGTCCTATTTCACATCATGATTTCATTAGATATGCGAACGAAGGTACACATGTTTGCGATCATTTAGAGCTCTATAATAACTAAAATACATATATATCAAAGACGTATCAAGCGTCCATGTCTACTTTGTCTACCTAGGTACATATTATACACGACTGACAGGCTCACAACATACAATCTACACCCGTGATAGTAATGAGCAACGCCCAATGCAAAACGTACAACCTACAATGAACGTACAACATATAACGCCCAAAGTCAGTTACCTGCCACCCAACACAAGCACATCTCACACCAAAATCATCACAAACACAAAAATGCCAAACACATCATCATGCATAGTCTATCTATATATCTCATCCTCCCTCCACCAATGTACGTAACCCCCCTCTTCTATACATCCTCCCTTCCCATCGCCATCCCTTTAGCATTCACAAGCTCTACAGCCGCTTGTTTCTTTCACCCCGCCAACACACAGGTTTCCTCAATCGAAGCCCTCTTAAGTGAAAACGCTTCCAAAGGCTGTGTTGGTATTTCCTTGCTTTGCCTTGTCCGCTCCAACATACCTTATCCGGGCGAGTACCTAGCTAGACCAGATTGCCAACAGTCGCGTCTGTGCTGCGCGCGGTGTGCAACCAGACAGAGACATGAAACATTAGGGCTGTGGCAAACGCAGTTGTCTTTGTCATTGACCAATGCATAGTTCGTACGCTCCAGCGCGTGAGCTCGTCGACTCCTTATCGCTTCCTCACTTCTGTAGCCCATCCCTCGATGCCGTCTCCCCTGCCACCTACTTCCAGGCCATCAATCTTGAGCCCCTTCATGCCAGGTGTGTCCTCCAACCAGCTGTGACCGGCCATACCACCGGCGTTGGCACGCTTGTCTGGAATCAGCTCCAGCATGTGGACCAAGAACGCTGAGATTCTCTTGGCTTCGTCTTCCTTAAAGTGGTACTTCTCGCGCAGCACATCTGGTAGCGCCCAGTGTCGTAGCCGGTGGATGTTTCGCAACTCGCCCTTTCGGTTGAAGATTTCTTGACTCCACTTGCCGCTGAGGCATAATGATCGGGGGAACGGCCCCAGCAGCTCGATTATCTGTGCAATGTGGTCGTCATCCTTGCCGTACTTCGTGCCGGATTGTGGGTCAAACAGGTAGTCGCCGGTAATCAATTCGAATACCTGTCAGTGCTCAGTTAGTTTCCTTCTTCTCTGAGCCCATCTTCATCATCACACAGGGAAAGCCCTCACCATTGCGGCCATGCTCCACACATCTGTGCTGGCACCCCATTTGGCCCCGAGGATGACTTCTGGTGATCGGTATTGCCGAGTCTGAATATCGTTTGTGAAGTGGTGGTTCACCCAGCACGCGTTGCCGAGGTCGGCAATCTTGACGCTAATAATGTCGAATGAATGGGCATCTTCGGCTTTTCGCTTTTCGCCTGTTGAAGCTGAGGACCCGCTGGACTTATTAAGCGAGATTCCTGACACCTCTCGGGTAAGAATGTCACTGTCAATTCATGTTAGCGGCATGAAGCAAGTGCTGATTAGACACCCCTATACTTACGCAGTCTTTTCACGTTGTTTCTGCGCCTCCTCCGTTGATTCCGGTGACGAGTCACTGGTCTTGCTTGCTCCTGGAGCCAAGGAAGAACAACGATCAGCCCAATGGTCACAATTCTGAGCGCGATTGGACGCTGCCAGCGTCAGCACAAGACGCGCCTACTTACCTTGTTCAAGCACGGTCCCAACACTCGGTGTGGTGCCCCCAGGAAACAGGTTTGAGTGGTTAAAGCTGGTGTTCAGCGGTGAGGGCAGCGGCTGGCTGCCTGTGATCAACGTCCTGCGTCTCCTCCTTCCATTTCGATTGTTCTCCTTCTCCGGCGTCTCGGGTTTGACGACCTTCTTGACAATCTGCTCCACGTCACCAATCTCGATGAGGACGTTCTCGGGTTTCAGATCGGTGTGGATGATGCCGCACTCTCTGTGGAGATAATCCAAGCCTAGAAGGACCTGTTTGGTGATCTGCTTGACGAGAGGCATGGGAATACCTCGATGGTTCCATCTCTTAATCAAGCCCAACAAGTTCTCTCCAAGCACCTCAAAAACCATGCAGACGTGGGTACCATGAGGACCCTTGTGTTCGAACGAGTCGAGGAGGCTAACGACATGCTTCCGGCCGGGATGGTCAGGCTTGGCTTGGACAATGCGATTGAGGAGTTTGATTTCGTCGATGGCAGTCTCGGTGTAGTGGGTGGCGGAGCGCACAACCTTCAGAGCGACGTGCTTTCCATTGGTGTTGTCGCGCGACAGCCACACGGTTGAGAAATGCCCCCAACCGAGCTTGCGCACAACTGTGTATTTTCCATCCTTGAACTTCTCGCCGACCTGGACTGGGTGGTAGCCGCCCTTGCAGTAGTCCTCAGAATCCTCCTCATCGGCAGTATTCTCGGCGGGGTCGTCGACAGATGAGGATGAGGGCGAACCGGGCGTTGCGGCGGACAATTGGTGTGATCTGCGCGACATGTTAGATACAGTGCCAGAGCAGACTGGCAGCTGGCGCTGCCACTAGAGCTGCAGATAAGTCATGGAGTGGCGGTGGGCAAAGGGGGAAAAACAAAAGTCGAGAGGCGGAGCTTGTGATGTTATATGGCGGGGGCGGCCATAGAGGGGTAAATGAGCGGATGTCTGAGAACCCGACTTGGAGTGTCTGCCAAGGTGCTGTGAAGCCAAAATCATGAAAACAAAGCTGCGAGCAATGTGTATTGCTGCCTAGATCAGATACCAGAAGCAACCAGAGCAGCAATGAAGACTGCAGGGAGACGGAGGGCAGGACCTTGTCTTAAGGAAGCTCATCTTGTGTACATTGCGTGCAGTCGCGCGGTGGTGGACTGGCGACAACAGCAAGCGATGATTGATACAAAGTGGGGTGGCGTTTGGTGAGAGCGGTGGGCTCACTTGGCTACACAGCACAGTCCGTCTCGCGTAGGAGTCGAATAAAATGAACTTGTTGAGAAGATGAGGCGTAGGCAATTCAGATAAGGACCATCAGAACCGGCGGCAAAGAGCTCAGGGGGGAAGATGGAGAAGAGACAGAGGCAGGTTGAAAGGAGATGCGAGATTGTCAAAGGGAGTCTGAGCCTTGGACGTGGACCGGCGCGTGGGTTGGTGGAAGTGGAAGTGGAAGCGGGACGGGACGGACTGAGCCTGAACAGGGCAGACGAGACTAGAGACTGGCGAGACAGGACACTGTCTACCAGGCACACTAGCGCAGGCTGCTCCGGTCTGCAGACACCGAAACCAGTGCATCAGCACCAGCATCAGCATCAGCAGCCTGTGGGTTGATGGCGCAGCGTCTGGAGATGCCCCCCTGGCGCTTGGCCTACGCGCTGGCGTTGCGTCGTGGTGCGTTGCGCTGCTTCGTGATGCGCTGCGACATTTTGGGCCGTGATGTGCGAATGCGAATCCAGGGTCAGAGTTGAGAGACGTCTTGTTCATCAACGCAGCGGTTCAGCCTTTCCATCTCCCGGCATGTCCAGTCCAGTTTCATTGATTAATTGACAGAGCAGAACAAACAGACAGAGCATGGTCGGCTGTGCAGACATGGCCGTGAATGGCTTGGTATGGTGACCTGGTCTCGGGACTGCGCGATGTTTGTTCCCGTGCAGCACGCCAGCTCAGATCAGATCCAGCAAGCAACCTGGCGTAGCGCATCATGCTCGGCCAATGCCACACGACGTGCAGCACGTAGCGTCATCACTGGACAACTTGTGCTTGGCATCTCCCTATCTTGGACCATGGCCGTGGCCCTGGACAGGCGCAGAGCTTAAAAGCCTCGCTTTTCCTTCGTTGCCTTGAAGGCCATGAGGCCCTGAAGCCCTGCATCAGATTCGGCTGCTGCTGGCCATGGAATTCTTTCTCCAGATGCGAAGTCTTGTGAACATCTGCGGATGCACGGTCCTCTCGCGGGCCCTTTTCTCGGCCTAAAGAGAGTTGCTGAACCTCATCTCCGGGGGCCCAGAGGAGCTGTGAGTCTGAGGATCGCACTGATAAAATGACGCAGGGCACTGCATCCACTTGGATCGACTTCGGGCATGCTTTTCCATGCTGGATGGCCATGGAGCTGCCCCGCCGTGCAACCGCTGTGGTTCTGTGAAGAACTGACTGAGTTGCTCCCCAAAGCCAATGAAGAAGAAACTTTGTTGGCGGCTGCGCATAGCAGAAACGCAACAGACGTGATGCGCCAGCTCCGGGGACTTCTTCAGTGCAAGCGGCAACTCAACGGACTTGCACAAGAACCAAAAGACAGAAAACAAAAACAAAGTCTCGAGTTCTGTGGCAGCACTCCAAATAAAGTATGAACAGATGTCAACAAACAAGAATGGCGCTGACGCAAATCACGGTGCCCACCACAAAGCACCTTGGCCGTCGTAGAGCAGAACCCAGTGATGAATGCGCCGTATATGTCGCAAAGTTGAGAATGCACGTAGACAAAGTGCAACGAAAATTTAAACAACAAAAGATAGAAAACATCATACGCACCCAGTCTTGCTGTCCTGCTTGGCTCCCTGGGCCTCTCCCTCGGGCCCCTCCGTGGTGATGATGGGCTTCAGACCATCCTTCTTGCGCTTCTTGGCCAGGCTGTCAGCTCCGTTAGAGCTTGCATCACCGGTCGCATCGGGAGGTGGAGGCTTCTCGGGCTCAGCCGATTGATCGCCATTCATTTTTGCAGTTGCTTGGGTTCGAGTGCTGTAATTGACGACGTCTGTGAAGGAACGCAAGAGAGGGGTCTGTCGCAATGAGTTGCTGCAATCGACGGGTTCGGGTGTTTTGGATCTGTCGAGATTTGGGCCGCGCGCGCGCAATGCTCGGTGTATTTACTGCATCTGTGTCTCAGGCTGAAAGTCCAAAATATCGTCCCGTCAACGGGCACGGGCGAGGGCGGGCTTGGTTCGGTGTGTCGGCGGGGAATAGCGGCAGCGCAAAGGCAGGAAGGTCAATGTCGAGGGAAATGAATCGAGTATTGCAACGCTGGAAGAGTATGTATGTGTTCGGGGAGGGAAATGTTGAAGACGGCAAAATAAATGGAGCAGGTTGGCACAACAAGAGGTTCGAGATGAGCTCACCCATTGCGAAATCGTTGTCGCCAGGTTCGGCAGGCCCGACAAGCTGTCTGAGCCCAAGCCAAACCTAAGCGCCGGTGCGGGCAGGAGCAGGCTGCGCTTGTGAGTTGCGGTAGCGGATTGCGGGTGTGGCAGGCACGTCCGACTCACTAGAGGCAGGTGCGGCGGCCCGGCCAAAAATGCAAGCGTCAACAATTTCTAGACGCTCGACGCTCAATGCTCGACACTCGGAACCGTCATCATTACTCTTCAGACCATCTACTTAATATGCACTGATCAATCATGATACTAAGCCAGATTCCTTTCTGATTCCTTCGACTATCAGCTACCAGCCGAGTGTTTGCTAAACCCCCTGCACAGGATCCATGCGTCAACTGCATAACCAAAGTCTTGCTTTCGCTCGCAGATCTGAACCCTGCAGCCCTTATCGCTCCATTCAGCATGCAGTCCCCATTCAATGAGGAACTGGAAAAATGCCAATCGTGACGTCCTCATGACTCGGCTTTTCAAATTGAACTTTCACCGCAGACACAGATTTTGACTCTCAATATAGCCACGAATGACATATTATATGAGCCCCCCAAATTCCCAGTATTGTAGATGGGTAGGAACTTCACATAGTCAACGATCTCGGCATCAGCGTCAACGTCATGCACCAGCGCAAGCACAGACGAAGCCGTATACACCGGTCAACAGCGCCTTGATGGTACATGTGCGTCGAATTACATGCCTATTCCAGTTTGCGAGGCCGATACCACATCTACTCCAACATTCATATGAGCACACTCTCGACGCCCCTGGAAAGCTGCATCGTCGGTGCAGATCCTCAATCATCTAGTCAGCACACCACATCGTCGCCTTGGATCTTGTTCAGGATGCTCCATGTTGGCCCGACGATGATGCACCATGACCACAGAGCTCCCGGAAACCTCCGCAGATTTGCGTATGATATCAATGAATATTAAAAGCACTGCCCATCCTGACAAGCAACTTACGTCCGAGTTATCAGCAACGCCATCATGTTGTTGAAGTTTGACCAGGGCGAGTAGGAGATCGTCTCATTCAACGAGTTTCATCCATTGTCGGTCCGCAAATGTACGCAAATGATGATCCGCAATTACAGTTTCGTGTCATAAAACACCACTCCCTCCTGTCACGTCACACAATTCTCGAGTCTTGCATCCCTTGACTAAAAGCACAGTTTTCCCAAGAACTCATTCCTGCCTTATCCGAGACCGCATTTCTACTGGCACATGCCTTTCTAGACCATTTACGCACTTTGTGATTGGCGCGCCAACCGCAGATGCCACCGGTCATGCTTTTGTGGCAGCCACTCACGATGGGGTTTGGGGCAGAAACACCACGTGCTGGATGACAGTTTTGTAAGATTGGCATGTCTGGACGACGATTCGATAAATACCTTGTCGCTCTTTCTCGTTTTCTCTCGTCTATGTATATTGAATGAGCATGCTCGAGGACATCAGGCACGAGAGTGAATGACCGCTAGGATGTGCGGCTGCTTTCAATGCCCCGAATGGACCATAGCGTGATCAACTCCCTTGGTACTCGCAAACGCATCAAGTCCCTTCAAACCCGATCCAAACTCCCTGGCTCTTGACTGCATGCTTGTGGCTGCTGCCCGACTTGACGCCGCGCGCGATGTGCTGAACCCCACTACCGTTCCCGACGTTGACGTCAGACATGGCTGGGGGCTACAGGGGTCTTTGCTTAACACATGCCAGCGACGCAGGTAATTGGAAGTCCCGAAGCTTCACGGGATTTGACATATTGTGGCTTATTAGCCGCGGCATGCCTAAATGAGAATATGATTTAGTTGAAACGTAAAATGTGAATCCAGAAAAGGGAATCGACACGAGCAATTAGATAACATGTTATGCATAAAATACGGGTGATCTTTAGAAAGTCGCAGCCGCTTGTTTCTGCCCTGCAGTATCAAGGATATCTTTTTAGTGCGACCTGAATACCTGAATAACTGCTACGACTTCGCAACACCCGTTTGGTCCAATGTATGAATATCCCCATTTGGGCGTCAAGCAAAGAAATACCTTTTCTCGCGAGAACATGACACAAAATGAGATTATCTTATAAACAAGCAGTAAATGCCCTTAACAAGTGCCTCTTTGCAAAATCAATAACACAACCCAACTAGCATTCCCTCTAACCCTAACGCCAAATATCCCAATGTCCTAGACACGATACAATACATCCCGTCCTCAACCCCTCTTCTTACTCTTCTGCGTCATCTTCCTAAACGCCTCCATACCACCCGCACCAAGAGGCCTGTGTTCCGAACCCCGAGCACCATCAAACGTACTCTTAGGCGCAATGGTGTAGCTCTCGGGCAGATTCGTCATGCGAGCGCGGTTGTTCGAGCCAACAGGGGCGAGGATGCGCTCGCGCTCGGCATCGCGGGCTGATAGTGCGGGTCGCTGGGTGAGGTTGAACTGGGCGCCTATCTTTTGGCGTTGTGCGAGACGGGCGGCCCTGGAAATGAAGGAGTTAGTATATATTGAGGGGTAGATGTATTGAATTACAAAGACGTACTGGTAGTCGTATTCGCGACTTTCGATCTGTCGCTTCTTGTAGTCATCGGTTCTCTTGAGGATCGGACGGCTCCATTCGCCGAGGAGTCGCTCTGCCATGCGCTTGATCGCTGGTTCGGGCTTCTTGCTCCTGGTGTAGAACAGAACCACCTTTCCAATTCCACTGCTGAGTAGAGTTTCCTTCTCAACATTCAGTTTCGTGAGCGCGACGAATAAATCACGCTGGATGTTGTAGGCTGGTAGGGATCCGTCATTAAGGGGCTCGAGGAAAAATTTAACGTGTTGAAGGAAGTTGGTATCTGGGTCGAGGACGGCATGTTGCACGTTGTTCCGGTTCAGAATGGCATTGACGTCGGGGAGGAGCTTAAGTTTGTGAACAGCAGGTTGTCCAGCCTCGCGTGCTTCGTTGTCAGCTCGGCAGGCTCTCTCCATTCTGACCTTTAATTCGGCCAGCTGTTCATCGATCCCGTCTTCCAGGTCCTGCCACTGTGTTAGTCCAAGACTTCAAAGAGAGGTGAGGTGCCGTTCTCACAATCTCATCCTTGCGTCGGCGCTTGGTTGTGCCACCCTTCTTGATGGCTGCGTCCAGCGCTCTGTCTATGGCCCGTTTCCTCCTCTCCTCGGGGCTCAGCTCTTCCTCGTTTTCTGGTTCAGGGGTATCCGCCTTTGCCGCTCGTCGTCTTTCTCCATCTGCGGGGCGTCGAGATCGTCGTTGTGAGCTTCCATCCGCGTCTGCTCCATCGTCCATCGCCACATCATCATCGCGATCTCGTCTCTTCTTTTCACGGCGACCTTCTCTCGGTTTCTTGGGGGCGTCACCAGCAACACGCTTGCGTTTGCTTGCCTTGAGGGTACGCGCAATGTCTTCATCGATATCAACGGGGCGGTCTTCGATGTTCGCCGTTTCTGGATCGTAGTCTTCGAACTCGTTTTCGTCGATTTCTGACAGAGCGTCGGAGTCTCTGTCAGAATCGGCGGCCGCCACTTCATCTTGAAATTCTTGCTCCTGGCCATCGTCGACGGGCCCGTTTGCCGGCGAGCCGACGGGAGATTCGCGATCAGACATGTTGATGTAAATTTGTCTGAAGAAGATGGGAAGAAAAGTCTGGGTTTATAGGCAACGCAGGATGAGAAGGAAAATGTAGAACTGCTCAAAGAACTGCGCCACTGCGCGTCGAGAATAACCTTCTCGTGCGGCAAGGCAGAAGATTCAAAGCAGCGCACAATATTTACAAAATGTGTAAAGGCTTTTCGGAATATGTGCGCTCAGGTTATCCCCATCAACACCTTTTGGCCGTTCGTCAATGCTCATCTGAGCACAGCTCCAGATTCGAGTTTGGGGTCTGGTCCTGCTGACATAATCGCCCCATTTTTAGCATTCAAGTCCGACCCACATGGATTGTTTACTTCCAGCTGCATAAAGTGCATGGTTGCCAATGGCGATGCGGAACGCCTCAAAAGATGCCACAAGCGCCGCTTGACGCTCAAGTCGTTGGATAACGTGTCGACAGCACCAGGACAATTGTCATCTCTGCCATCATGGAAGCCAGGAGCTACGAGGGTCCCATGGACTGGGAGTACCAAGATAAAGGACCCCTAGACCCCACTAGCCCTTTCGCTCAAGCTGCCAGCAATGCGCAAAGAAACAGTCAGTACCTTTCCAGTCCCAAAGCGTTGATGTGACTTCCTGGATGTCGGGGTGTACGAAGCTTCTGTCAAGCTGACTCGGTGTTGAAGCACTAGGCTCTCCTTTCAAATCAGCCTCCCGACCACCGAATCCATTTGCCCGTCTACAGTCACAGTCACCATCAAAACCTCTACCGCATTCTCCCCAGACGGCTCGATTTACTCCTCAATTATCATCCAAGACGACCGCTCCTCCATTCAGAAACCCTGCCTTCACGACGCCTAGGAAGCCAGTCGATGAAATCGTGTTCTCTGAAGCATCAGGGGCGGAGGACAGCCCGGCCCCGACGGAGGCGTCCGATTATCCAAATGATACGCCAGACGTGGATCGAAGAGCCGATGTATCAATGAGTGCAACGATCACGCCTCTCAAGATAGACAAATCATCTCGGTATGGCAAGGCCAGTGGTGTCCTCAAGAAGCATGCTTCAGGCAAGGGAGAAATCCGCGGCCATCGAGACGTCAACAAAGCCCTGCGGAAGAGAAAGCGCCACAACTCGGATAGGGATGTTGGAAGCGTCTCTCGTGGTTATGACGGCGATTCTTGGGACTCGGATTCGGACGCTAGCGACGGTCGGCCGGGCAGTTCTCACTCCAAGGGGAAGCGAAAAGGGCCTTTTGAGTCCTTCTTCCATGCCCTGAACAAGTACCCGAATACACCAGACCATATGCAACGATGGATGCAGCTCGGCGCCAACGTATTCCTCGTTTCAGTCTTGACCTATGTTTGCTGGTCAGTCGTCAGCACCATTCGATCCGACATATACAACGCCAACCTGGCAGAGCATCGCAATCTGTTCGGTCAGATTGAGGCGTGCCAGGACAAGTGGACCATCAATGGCTGCAAGGATAACGATCGACCTGCTCTGAAGTCGCTCTGCGACGAGTGGTATGAGTGCATGAGGCAGGATCCGGATGCTATCATGAGGGTCAAGGTGACGGCCAAGCAGGTGGCTGAGATTATTAACGAGTTTACCGAGACGATGCACCTCAAAGCTTGGGTGAGTTGCTCTTTAACGAGACCCATATGCCAAAAACGGAATCCGTTGCTAACGCATTATTCAGGGAGTGATACTGGCAATCATATTAATTTGCACGGCCGTCAACTTCAGCGCGTTCAGCCGGCATGACGGCGGTCACAAGCCCGTGCAGACCACGCCCTCTCAGTCTGCTAACAGTCTAGCAGATCAAGCCAGGTCTCCTGGAATTACGCCCGGCTACATGCTGGTTCCAGTGCAGACACCAAAGATGCACCGGCAAGCGCTTTTGGACGCTGGTTCTGATACGGACAACTCGCCAATTAACATGAAGTCATATTACACACCCTCGGGACGACGAAGTCCCAGCAAAGGCGATCGACAACTAAGTCCCATCAAGTACGGACGAAGTCCAAGCAAAGGATATTAGTTTCGAGCTCTCAGGTAATAAAGCCAAGAGCTGGAATAAGGGGAGGTATCTCATGTAACTTACATATAGGCGGGAACAGGTGTTATGGTCGGAGTATATCACATATGGAACTGGAACTGACGGACATCGAACTTTACGCAACGTTTTCTTCATTAGGTTACGGTCGCCGGAGGCTGGGTAACAGAAAATACGGGCAAGGGCATCAGCATTGGTAGTGCATAGGGGATATTGTACGAACAGTCATTCGACAAGTTTCAATTTGTTACTGGATTAAGAAAAGGTTTTGTTTGGGCTTATAACAGGATGTTGAATGTGTGGTGAAGTAGGCTTTTGAAGGCCATTCGTAGTGACCAGGCTCTTGTGATATTTATGCGCTGTGACCTTGTAGTCCTTCCCGCTTTCAGCGTTGTAGAGGTGTAGAGGGCATTGTAGTCTTCGTGGCCATCATTCATGGCCACCGTTTAACTGGATGTTGTACCATGGTGCATTGGACGCCGGTGCAAATACAGGCATATGTACAGCTGGTGAGTAAAAGTGTTTAGTCGACTGGCGTGTTATAGACTAGGGTAATATACAAATAGATAGATAGATAGATAGAATGATTAATATTACGGGTTTTGGATATTTAAGTATGAATATGTAAACCTATAGCATATATATATCTTGAATAATTTTAGTTTTAGCGAAATCAGGCGGTCAAATACTGATGGCCTTCCACGACAGTTAAATCAATCCTCATAGCATCGTGCCGCAGGCAATGCCGCTTCTAAGCAGAAGTGGTGTTTGGTGGAGCCATCACTGTAAACGCTAGCTAATTCTTCTGGGCGTGTGCTATACTTGGGTATCTAGGTAGTTTCGGTTCGCCGTAGAACAGAAATGGCAAGGCTCGAGACATTGTTGACGTTCCGGGTTGTTTCCGCGCCACTTTGCAGCGCAACGTGCCCTTATCAGAAAGAGTGTGTGATCGTGCGCAAAGCTCAGCATTAGCAGCGGGACGATCGGAAGGGTTTAGACGTTAGCCGCATACGTGAAAAAGCACTGGTGGCATTGTGCAATTTTAAGCATCAAGACAACCAAAATAGCCTCTTGGGTAAACAGGATGAGTAGATGTTTGTACGAGAAAATGTGACCCCAACGTCTTTGATTGCTGCTGGCCCCTCTGATACCGAGAGTTCGTCAATGGGACACAGTTGTTGCAATTGGTCCCAGGTCGTTCGTGATACGGCGCACAGCACCATCCCGCGTTATGTCCCGGATCCGTTAAAGATTGCTGGGAACCTGGGTTGGCAATGCCAAACTGCAGTCCAGGGATGATTTGCAGCGCCTGACGCAAGGCGATTGATAGATTGACGGGGGTGACCAGACAGGATATGCACATCAAGGACCAAGCGGGAACTTGGGACGATTACGGTGCGCCAATGACCACATTTCTGAATGTCGTCGGTTCAAGGTAAAGGTACGTAGGTATGTAAGAGGGGAAATGGTATACAAGGTTTGACCGTTTCGAAGGTTGGGCAAATTAATCAGATGGTGAGGTACTAGATGGGCGTTTGGTTCACATCGAAGGTCCAGCCCGGATATTCGGCGAGAATTCAGTGAGGAGAGGCGTTTTGCGTTGATATATTGAAAGCGCCGCGAAGCCCCCAAGCACAGACTCTCAAGGTCTGGACGAAAGAATGAGGGACAGTCGTGACGTTATTGGCGCTCCGCTGTGTGGAGATGCTTAACAGGCTTTATGGGGGCCGAGTGGTTCTCATGAATTGGCCGACGAAAAGGAAGCTGTGGGTAAGTATCGTGCGGGTGGGCATGGAGTTGGGAGCGCGGATGTCGTTGGAAGAAGTTGGAGACAGTCAATCGAACAAGGGGAGATGTTTTTAAGGGTTGACAGCCATCTTCGAAGCTGGTGCATGTGTCAGCGGATCCAATGGGCAGGTTTGCAACTTCCCAAAGACGTTGGCATTGCAAGACAACGAAGAACGAGATGGAGGCAGGAGCGATCCCCAAGCTGGAGCTCGAGCTGGAACTGGAACTGGAGCTTGGACTGCCATCAAGCCCCGATGGAGTCTAGCCTGGCGGGCACCGCACGCTGGAGATCTCGATTTGCCAGTTCGCGGTGCGTTTCCGCCTTTCAAGCAGCAGCCAGACATCCAGCAGTTAGTCAATTGAATTGGCCTTGGAAATGGAGCTACAGCGACTGGAGAGGGCCTTGTCCAAACAAGGCGAGCTCGAAGCTTCCAGGCACCGCCAGCTCCAACTCCAGTCGCCAAATGCAGAATTCTAGACCAGCGTCGACTCTGTTGCACTCACTTGATCGTTCACTCACCACTCAGAGCTGGGCAAGCTGGGCTACTAGGGTGACAAGACGAACTGGGACACGCCAACCTTGGTTACACCACACACACACCCCCTGGAGCCCCAAATCAGATTGACTGATCGTTTTGCCAACTTTGACTGTGTCAGATTTCGCATTTCTCATCAAACCGATTTTGCCCACCCACAGTTCCATACCGCATGTGCTTGCTGCCTTTCCGATTTCCTCGACTGCCAATCTTGACCTGTACGCAGGCATTACCAACGCAGCATCTCGTCAAACGACATCATCATAGTCTCCCGCGTGGAGCTAGAGCACGGTAGATCAGCCCAGCTCTATACCTTCCTGGGGAGCTTCTCTAGACTCTCGGCGCACACCAGCTCTCAACTACATCCACCCGCCTTCTTGTCGCGACCAATCCACCACCAACTCACACACTTAGATTGCTGAGGGCGCCGGTTAAAAGTAAAAGCTCTGGTGCCTTTGGTTTCTGGTTTCCAGTTATACGGTCCGTTGCTCACAAGTCCTTCCTCCACAAACGAGCTCTTCACCTCTCGCCCAAAATCTTGCCTGCTGCGCTCCCTGGTTGATCTGAACTCTCCCTTACTAAACCTTGACAGTCCAGCTTGCAGCAACCACTCTATAGGGCGCGTGGCAAGCTTGCCTATAGCTCCGTCGGGCTCAATAAAGATACATATTGATGCGCCCGCCAAGCAATGGATAGGGACAGCAGTAGCCAGACTCCCTCCGGCCCAAGCCAGCCCAGCACGGGCAACACGCCGCAAGGGACGGGCACGCAGTCTTCTGGCCAACAGAACCAGTCTACGCCGGCAGCGTCGTCATCTGCAGCGTCGAGACCGCAAACGAGCCAGCCGCAAAACTCGAAGCGTAGGAGGGGCTTGGGAGTCGTGACGCTGAATGCGTGTACTGAATGCCGCAAGAAGCGCGCAAAGGTCTGTTCAATCACCAGCTCCGCTCATATTCGACTGTCAATCAAAGCATGAGTCCCGCCATCTTGGCTAGAGAGAATTGTTAATATGCTGACAAATGGGTTGGCTTTCTAATAGTGTGATGGACAAAAACCCTGTGGACGATGCAAGATCCAACGAGATGTTGAATGCGTATACGAAGTCCCCGTCCGCCAGTCAAAGGAGAATCTTCGTACCGAGATCGAATCTCTTCGCTCACGCCAACGGTCCAGCGATCAAGTGTTTGCTGCACTCGTGCGGCCGGATCTGTGGGAAGAGGTGCTTAGGCGGCTGCGTGAGGGCCAGTCCGTAGAGGATATATCAGAATGGCTTGGCGTTAATCTGCCGCCGGGAACAGGTACGTCTTTGTCGTTCAACCTCTCCCTTCTTTATAACTCTGAATTGTATACTGAGATTGTGATGGATTCAATAGCGGGCTTTCGAGCTGGCGGTTCGCGCCTTCAACAGATGGGTTTGGGGGTCGATACCGTCTCAGCCCAGCAACCTGGCTTGCGAAACGACGTACAACAGAACAGTCCTTGGAACGTGAGCCAGACGGGCTCAGCGAGGAGCAACTCGTATCCCGACGTCATGAATTGGACTTCAGACATGTCTGTCCCACACCAATCGAGAGTCGCTTCGTGGGCGGAGAATATGCCCATGGACCAGACCTCCGAAAACAGTGCTCGAAAGTATCGCGGTCTGGAGCAAGTGTTGACATACATGGACGAGCCAGAGACGAAAACGCCACCCCAGACGTGGACCGGGATAACGGGCGACATCAATCTAGTACAGCATCTTTTGGCGCTGTATTTCTGCTGGGAGTACCCTACCTTTGCGTCGCTTAGCAAAGAGCACTTCTTGCAAGATTTCCGCGACGGCCGTCACCGCTACTGTTCCCCAATACTTGTCAATGCCTTGCTTGCTCTAGGTTGTAGATTCTCAACGCAGCCCATGACGAGGGCAAATCCCAACGATCCGTATACATCAGGCAACCACTTTTTCAAGGAATCACAACGACTGTTCAATCAAGAAACGGATCACCATAATTTGACTACGATTCAGGCTTTAGGGATAATGTCGATTCGAAAGGCGAGCTGTGGTCGAGATTCCGAAAGCTGGTACTATGCTGGACAGAGCATCCGGCTGGCGGTCGAAATGGGCTTACACCGGCTGCAGGAAGGGCTTGATGAGGATGAATTGGCTGTGCAATCAGCTACATTCTGGGGTGCTTTTGCGCTAGACCACGCTTGGTCGCTAGCAACGGGTTCGTTGCCACAATGCTCATGCTTTCCGCATTTGCCGCCAAAGCCTGGCATTATTGGTAATATTGAGGCTTCTCTATGGGTGCCTTACACAGATGACGGTAAGTTGGTTCACTAGCGCATCGCTCTGACATGTAGCTCGGTGGCTGACCGGATCATAGGGGCGCCTCTACAACGATCATGCGAGCAACCGTCCAACGTTCGGTCCGTATATAAATGCTTCTGTGAGCTAAGCGAGCTAGTACGCCAATCGTTGTACATGCTGCACTCTCCAGGCAAGCCATTGACAGCGAGGGAGCTGTTGAAGATATATACGCAGTACCTGAATTGGTACGACCGAATACCAGAAGTCTTGCGGCTAGGACACAATTTCACCCCTGCTGTGTTGTTCGCTCAGTAAGCCTTTTCCGTCGTTGCAGACGATATCTGAGACGTGTCTAATGTTTCCCAGCATGTACTACCACTTCGCCATCCTCCTCCTTTTCCGCCCGCTAATCAAGCTGCGAATCACGGGATCCAAAATTCTCCCCAAGGATGTGTGCACTCAGGCAGCCGACGCCATTCAAGGTCTCCTCACTTCCTACTCTCAGCTCTATACCCTTCGGCGAACACCGTCATTTGTGCCATATTTCGTCCTCAAATCTTCCATAATGCACCTCGCCATCGGTGCTTCAGCCGCCGAGAACATGAGCCCCGGCAAGGTCACGACGTCGGACATCAAGACGGCAGTCAAGATCGACCCGAGCGTCAAAGAAGCCCTGAAAAGAGGCATCGCTGATTTGACCGAGATGGCTCCATGTCATCATTTTGCCGAACAAGCCCTCAACATCCTGCGGTATCTGGCCAAGAAATGGAACATCGATGTCGAATTCGAAGGACAAAACCTGCCGTCCGAAGACTACGACCAGATCGTCCGCCCTTACACGAGCAGTCTCAACTTCTTTGCGCCAAACGTCGGTGTCGGCGATTTCATCTGCGACTGGGGAACAGGAAACTCGGTGTTGGGCAAAGACGAGGAGCAGCAGGTGGGCAAGGCGGCGGAGAGCATGGAGAATCCTCTGTTCTGGCCATTTCCCATGCAGGGTCGCCCGATGCTGCCGACGGGCAAGGAACTGGAGCAGGCGGGATTTGCGCTGCTGTACAAGAATGATTCATGAAGTCATGGGTTTTAATGCATCTCGGGGTGTTGGCAAGCGGGTTGATAGAGGTTTTTGATAGATCTGCGGGGCCAATTGTAGTCTGGGCATGTTGGTGTAGGTGGTTTTAAAAGAAATAAAAGCGCAAGCACGGCGAATGGTTTGCGCATGCTTAATTTTGTAAGGGATGTTTATCTCGCTAATGGGTTGTCTTGTGGACTTTTTTCCTACTATGAATCTCCAGCTCTTGTGATGAAGTGTAGTCGTACTACAGCTGCGAGGCTCCGACACATTACGCCACCAATTGCTTCACTGAAGACTATGCCATAAAATAATGTATCCAGTCAATACTACTTGGAAGCAAGTAAATACTCTGTTTATTGAATTCCAGCTTCCATCCGTTAAAAAATGTCAATGGCTGCCGACCTCCAGGGTAACCCACTTCCTACCTCTCACCTCTCACCTCTCACCTCTCACCTCTCACCTCTCACCTCTCACCTCTCACCTCTCACAAGCTCACTCACACAGCTCCCCACCGCGCCACCCGCTTTCGGTGCTTGCCTCCCCCCAAAGCAGTCGTTACCTCGGCCCACGTCGCCTCGGACGCTCAACGTCAGCTCCGGACCGTGTTGAGTGATGCGACGCCCGAACTGGAACCAGCGCCAGCCAGCCTCTTCCATCCACCGCACACCGAGCGTCATCGCTTCGCCGTCTCCATCTCCATCACCTTGCAATCTCCTCAACATCGGCACCTCTTGTTAATGGAACAGCGTACTCTCTCTGTTCGATACACGAGGGGAACTGACTACGGAATTACGGCTGATACTACCTCATCCCGCACATACTGAACCTCACATGTCCGATTCAGAAAAGAGCTCGTGACATCGAAAAAAAAACCATCCAGCAACTAAGCGAGGAGAAGAAGAGTCACATATCCACCATGTCCCCGTCCACGCCAGCCGCGCAAAAGGCGCAGACGCAAAAGCCACGACCGACAGTCGGACAGATCCTCTCCATGCCGCCTCAGTGGCTGGGCATGTACGACGAGTTCATCACCAAGAATGCCGGCCAAGTCAGCCAAATAGAAAGCGCACTACGAAGCCTAACATATGTCATTCCCGGTATGTTTCTCCCATTGACCTCCACAACTACAAATACCTTGTGTACGATTTAAATCTAACAATCTGTATCAAGGCCGCTTCCGCGATGCCGAAATCGCCTCCGAATCAATACACTCAGGCGTCCAACTCCTCTCCCTCTATCACGACAGCCTCCTCTCCCGCGCGGCCTCCAAGCTCCCCGTGCCGCCCATACGAACCGCCCACTCGCGCTACACGCGCTTCTGGTCGCAGAAGAGCAAGCTCTACCGACGAATCGCCATGGTTCTGCAAATGGTCATTTACACGGAACTGCTGTGCGAAATGACGGCCAAGCGCAAGGGCGGGGAGAAGACGCGCTGGAAGGTTGTCGTTGCGATTGAGGCCGTCAAGGCTGTGTGTCGATTGCTCTTGTTGCGTGTTACGAGGGCGCGGCCGCTTGTTACGCCGGCTTTGCCGGAGCGGGAACCGATTCCTGATGACGATGTTTTGGGGGATGCAGAAGAGGAAAACGTGGAAGTGGATGAAGGGTTGTTGAATGTTTCGGGCATGGATGCGCTTAAGCCGTTGCATGAGCGGGAATGGCTCATGCCTCGTACGGGGATGAGTTTGCCCTCTTTGCCTGATCCCAGCGATATTAGTTCCTATCTACTGGGACGAGTCCTCACGACCGATGACATTAAGCCTGCGAATAAATTGCTCAACAGGTTACAGGGCGCGTCGCAGGTAGCGGAGATGCTGCACATTTTGGCGCCGCTGGTATACGCGGTGGCCCTGGCGAGGACCAAGAACAAGAAGTCGTGGACGCCGTGGCTTGTGGGGTTGGCGGTGGAATATGCGGCGCGGCAGCTGAGGGATCGGAGTTTGAGGACGACGGCGCTCGAGAGGGATGAGTGGAATAAGAGGGGGTGGGGGATGGGATGGTGGACTATGAGGGGGGCTTTCTATGAGAATATCACGAAGGGGGCTGTTGGTGGTGTGAGGGGGAGGATGCCTGGGTTTGTGGCGGGGATTTTGGAGGATTATGAGTATTTGTGGGAGAATTACTATTTTAGTACGAGTTCGTGAGGATCAGGATTGAGGATTGAGGATATAGGATTTGTGAGGATGTATTGGTGGTAGTGGGATTGGTGGAGGATTGAAGGAGTGGATGGTGATGGTTGGAATGGCTTTGGGGGATTTAGAATGGTAGAGTTGGTGGCACAAGGGTTTGGACTGGCGGATACATCATTGCAATGGCATTGTATTATAGATTCCTTTGTAATTCATCAAATACAGTGTACATCAAGCATAGTCTATCAACATGATGTGACTAGAACGAACAGTTGTTGAAGGGTGTGGGTGTGTCGGCGTAGGATACGTGGTTGAATAAGTAGTTATCTAAAGTAGAAGGACGGTAGCTTTGTCAACAGGTCTCCTTTTCTTGATATCGATCTGGTACTCCATATCTTCTGTTCATGGAAGTTGCAGTCTCTCGTTCGTGTTTGTCTTGCCAGTATTTGTCTTCGTCGGTATTTGTCTCCATAAGTGGTTGTCGTTCAACTTCGGTAGAACTTGTATCATTGGGATAGTATCTATCCATAATTTCCGCGTTTGTCTACATGTATCAGCATACATTCTTACGCTCTGTATATGCAGCGCTGAGGGTCAGACCAGTCCTGGATCTTGCAAGGCGAATATCACATTATCACAAACATCAATTTCCAGCAACTATATCAGCCCGTTCAATCACGTCACTGTCCTGGGGTATCCCATAGAGACTGCCCTCCATCATGAAGATCACGGATCCGTGCCAGTATTCCTTTATTCACTCGCGTATTGTGACGCAATTTTCGTGGCCGAGTAGCCAGTCATTTAGTTGCACTTAAGGCTAGCTTTGTTTCTCTATAGATAGAAAGGTCGGTAAATTCGCTGAAGTTCCATCTTCTGTGCTAAATTTGAAGCTTCTCACGAGTTTGCTTGCTCAGAGCGTCGTTAATTGAAACGAACGAACAATACAATCTATTCCAAATTAGATACATGAACGAACATATACGTCGCAGGAGTTCATCACGATCGACAAACTCAGATCCGTCCACGTCATTGATCCGGAACTCGTACGTAAATAGAACAATATCATTGAAGTTTTTTTCCCCCTACAATTACATCGTGTCATATACGTTGTCAGATCTATTATATGATGTATCGTGGGATCAACAATGAACAAAGAATAACAGCCTACCCTACTCCTCAAACTAAGACTCTACAACACAAAACACCAAGATGCAACAAAGAATTATTCATATCCGTCTTGCATAGCCACTTGAAATTCACACAATATCACTCCAAACACATACATTCAATCAGTTACATCACTATTATACAGCAACAACTTCCAAACCATTGACCCCCTCAACAATACCAGCACAGTCCATCATCCAGTCACTGCAACAAACAATATCACGCATCCCTACTGTACTTACTGCATCGCTATCTTAACAAACAATAAAATCGCTCACGCATAATCAATCTTGGATAATAACCCCCTTCCCATGCATGGTAAATTGAATCTCCATGTTCGTACTCGTACGGTCCAGCGCAGTTTATCTCAACCACAGCCGGGATTCCAGACCTAACCTGCATGGAAACGCATTCCTGGCTCGGAATAACGGGCTATGAACACACCCTACGTACAGTACCGTTCGGCAGTACATGACATCACAAATGACACATGTCATCGCATCGCAAAGACGCGCTGTCTCGCACGTACCTATTGCTTCGCTTGGGGATCCCGTGTGCGCACGAGCTGGCGTCTTTGAGAGTTTGCTCTTTTGCTGACGGATACCTGTTCCTGAAGGGAAACCTGGAGGGGCCGTGCCGAAAGGGACATTGGGTCTGTCGTGATTACTTTACGCTGCTGCTGGTGTTACTCTATGGGCGGGCAGTGGTGGTCCTGTTTTCACGGGGATTTTTATAACAAAGTTTATCTAGCAGCTGTGGCTTCACGGGTGGGTTTTTCCCGGGATAGGAAGGAAACTGGGATATGGGATGCTGGTGATGCGAATGGCCTGATGGGGAAAAGTCAATTTGGCGTCTGCACCAAGAATCCTGGCGTTTGTTTACTTGTGCTACCCTTGCAAGATATTACTGAACGGAGGATCTGGGGGAGGATTGCTGGGCTACTCTACATGGTACTGTTGGGTTGGGTTGGGTTGGGTTGGATGGTGGGAAAGGGCGACAATGGCATTGGTTTGCTTTACGAATGTGCATGCTGAGAGTCAACATGGGGGTTTAATTCACCGCCCTTGATGAGACTGCTTTCCCTGTCCAACGGCGTCAAAAATTGCCATCCAGTTCATGGGATTGAGTGACGTAGCCCATGTTGCTTGCATGGAGCGTGGATCGCCTACTTGCCTTTTGCATGCAGACCAGACTCCTTTCCCCTGGCTGGACCGAACGGAAATGCAAGACTCGTCCGCCCAACACGGAGTTTTCATCTTTCGCAGTCGCCCGGTCCTCGTCGACCACCGAACCCTATGTAAAAGTGTATGTACATATGCTCAGCCACGACACGGCCGTCGTTAAAATCCATTTTTAGAGTCGCGACAGGAGAAGACGGTTTCAGAAACTACAAGAGTAAAAAAAATTGCAGCCGTGAGACAAGCCCTGTTTAATCGGGATCGCTGGAAACACGGGGATCCCCTCCTTGAGCCGAGGGTGGCGGAGTGGCCTGCCGAAACAAGCTATCTGCGTCTTAGTCGGTAGGGATGTGTTTCGAAAATAGTGGCGCTTTTCCACAAGATGCGCTTCCAAGAACTCCGTCTGGATGTCTGGCGACCGACAGCTGCGGCGACAGAAATCCTGCGGGTTCCATAGAGTACCGAAAGATGGAGAGATGTAGTCGCAGAACCACCACTACCGTGGCAGTGGCAGTGACAGTGGCAGTTGTGAGCTGGTGAAACCCTTAATACTGGAAATGTGTGTCCGCCTTCCAGATTGCAGATTGCATGGCTAAAGGCAGGTTGTCCTTGATGTGGTAACAGAAGCGAGAAGAAGATGCGTGTCGTGACGATTCACAAACATGCAAAAACAAACGGAGCGTGCCGAATCAATTGGGAAACTCGGTTCGATGGTTGATCAAACGCGCCATGTGCGCCACCGGGTCTGGCACTAGCCAGCTTGTTTCTCGATGCGCATCTTGGAGGATGGACATGCCTGCCAGCTCACTTGCTTCAGAGCCGCTGTTCCTGATCCAACAGCCATTCCACTTGCTCGGGTCGACTCTCGACCAGTTTCATCACCATCACAGGCCCCAGCGCTATTTCTCAGGCACTAGGCTGAGATCCCACTGCGGAGAAACACCAAGGCCAGCGAGCTATGGCCGCCAAGCCTCGATACGGCGGGTGTGGGTGAAATATGTCGCAACCGCTAAGCCCTTTTCCCGGCTCAATTTGTGTCAATCAGTGAATGATAGACCTTGCTAGCGAGCTGCTAACTGTTGATCAGCTAAGAGCAATCCGTACGTACTGCAAGGTACTAACAAAAGTACGTCTCTGGGTCTGCTTGGAGCACGGACGACAATAAACATCACCAAACCAGTTTAGAGCAGACAGACTGGGACGCAAGAGACGTACCAAAACCCTATCCTGCCCCAGCCATGTCCATCCATCATGTTACGTGCCATGTCGGCCCGGTGGTCGAGGCGACGCGGCAATAGCATCCGATGTCCTTCGAGCGCTCCCATAGTCCTAGATGATGCATGAGAAAAAGGAAAAAAACCGCAAATGAACCGCTCTCGCTATGCGTAGTAGTGGATGGATTAGCGCACCAAGAGATGATTATTTGCACGGCCTTCTAAAAAAAGGCGAGACATGCTATGAGCCGGCCGAGCTGAGCACGCTCGGTTAAGCCAAAGCTATCGAGTCGAAATCACATCACAAAAGAAAGATGCTTCTTGCCGATGCTGCAAACAACCCACCCACCGCTGGCGAAACCCGCCTTGATGAAGTTTGATACATGTTGGCAAGCCTCTCGCCAAGGCTGGCAGAACAGGTTATCTCTTCCGCCCATTGTGTCAGGTATTTGCAGCTGGTGCATGGATAAATACCTCTAGAAGCTTGAGAATCGGTTGATATGCGCGTCGAATGAGGCGAGCCAGGGCGGATAGACCACTCACGAAGAGCCGCGACTGTAGCAACTAATAAATCAATGGCACAACTTGAACCACATGGGAGGCATGGTGGAAGTCCTCTGGAATACATTTCGGTTCATGAGTCTCCGAGCCCCACCTTTCCGGGAGGAAACATCAATAGTTTGTGCATCCTACGTACTCCATGTACACTCGATACTTTCCTTGAAGTGCAAGAGATGTTTGAACACATGCGCCGGATATTGCTACTCTTTGACTCGAATGATCCATCAATAGCGCCGGAATTCAGGTAATGGCGAGTCATGAGCGCACTGGCTATTCAACCATCCGAGGTAAGCAGCGAAAGTCCTGCTGACCGTTGTCAGTGAAGGGACAGCTGCCTCATGTTGGTTGTCGAAGGTACCAATGGACGAACACTCTCATTTCTTCTCAATCCGGTGTGATTATTGAGTATCGCAATATCGAATGATGCTGCTCAGAAACTCAAACTACATAGAATTGGGAGACGAGAGTGATATTTGGCAACAGGCCAACGTAGCCGGTCATCCCACTGTCCTTACGAGATGAGAGCAGCAAATGAGCGACTTTTTAATAGTTGAGACCCAATTGTTCGCGGCATGTGGCCCTCGAGGTCTCAATTAAAACCTCACCCGTGCGGGCAGCTATGCCAGTTCGATCGGCAATGACATCCGGAATGAGATATTCCTGGAACCATGAGCCGCACTGTTGATCTCCCTTCCCATCGCAATGGTGAGCAAGACAATGTGGTCATGAATACTGGACGATGGCAGTCAGTGTGTTATTAGTTGATGGAGTACTTCGGACGTTTTCTCAGCTCCATCATCGTGGCTGATGACACCCGATAATACAAGTCTCTCAGTGGAACAGGAGAGAAAATGTAGCCTGCTGAAAATCGGAACCTTAACGTCGTATGTTTATGCGGCACCCCACGCAATCGATCCGCAGCGATTGTTTCGGGATACGAGAAGGGCAAGAAAAGAGCACAGCAGTATCCATTCGAAGAGCAAGGAGGATCCATGCGCCGGTGTCGTGAGAAGGGTCGAAGCTGTCATGCCGTCCAGTTGGGCCAAAACCCACTGTCCCGTGTTAGTGTGTATCATATCCGTCCTCTGTACCTGCACCATATGGAGCATAGTTGCTGAACATGTGCAAGCCAATCACACCCCAACTCGTTGAGCGAGGGATTGCTTGATGCAGTGTGCTGGGATTTCAGGGCTGATATCGTGGATGTTTGTCTCGAAAGTATGTTTGTCCACATGTGCGTGAGCCACATTTTTGGATAAATCGTGCCTCATTAACAGCTGAGCGTGTGCCGGGATCCAACTGCATAAGTCGAAACACCTCAAGCAACTTTCTTGACACATCGAATGACGTGTGATGTCCACGGACCCCAAGTACATCTTGGTTGTTCTTGGAGGAACCGAAGGAAGTGCTCTTCATGCAGCATCTGCTCGGAAGTGCAGGTGAATAGCAAGTTGGTTTCTTTTTTTTCGAGGCCCACCAAAGCAGATCTCTCTGAGTACCACTTACGCCCACCATATCCGTGTGGTTGAAATGTGATTTCTCATTCAGAACCAAGGTTCGCTCCAAGACATTCTCGGCACATTCGTCTTTAAGTATTGACATGCTTCTATTATGCCGGACTTCTTCAAAGGCGCGGGACTTGCTTTCGGTAGACGCTAGCGCCCCAAAGAATGGCAGAGAGAGGCTATAATATATGCAGGCAAATCATAACAGAAATCGTAGCACCGACAGCCACAGCCGTCCAGAGACACTAGTTGTATCTGTGGAGGGTGTTCCTGAACTAAAAGATCCCGCGCTGTTCACGTCATTGGGCCAGTGTTAACAAGAGGATTGGTCGCTAATACAGGGATTCGATAATACCAACCAGAATGTGATTGGCAGCCATACGAATGACATTGTTGAGACCAACTAGGAGACTTTGATGCTGCACACAGCTCCATCGCATGAATGGGCCGCCGTGTACTGTATTTTTCCATAAACCAGAGCAAAAACGTCACTGAACCTTCATTTCGGTCTGGACTTGCAGCGCAGGGATTCGGGTTCGCACTATAACCTAACCAGTCATGGCGTGGAAGGCGGCATGGTAATGTGGCCACCCATCCCAACCGTCACATCAACACGAACGCGCTCATTTAAAATTGGCGGAGGGGCCATTAGTGCAAATCTGCCAGATTTTCGAGGGGCAGGCGGCGCATCATTGGCTGAGGAATCTGTCGAACTTCGGCATCTGGCGGGGGCGTTTCGAAACGATGGAAACAGTATGGCTGTGCTACAAAATCGACAATGCGTGCGTCCCGCATTCTCAGTCGATCAAAGACTCCTGCAAGTCGTTGCTAGCCCGCCGCTTGATCTCAGTGCTGCCACTGGTAGTTTGATTTATCCGGATTGTCCAAAGCTTCAGGTGCTTAGTTGACAAGAAGATTTTGCGCAAGGAACCAGGGTACTCACATGCTTAAATGGAATGCTATATTCGGTTCACCAAGCCTCAATCCAGAGCTGGTTCCTGATCGAGAGTGTTTCAGGTGCGCTCTATCGGCTGCGCCTCCGGCACTGTCGCTTATTCGAACTGAGAGAAGCTTCCCTGATGAGCAGCCAACGTTGTATTAGTCGGCGACCTGGCAAGCAGAGAGGATTGCGCTATGTGCCCTTTCTTGATTCGGACTTTCCCTGCTCTATACCCGTAGCTGTACCTGGAAAGCAGATCGCAACCCTGGAAGTGCGGACTTGTCGACTTAGATAGCTAGTGACGGCTGACACTAGGTCGCATGGAAGCCTGCTCAAGGAAAAGTCAGGCCTGTAACAAAGTAACGCGGGAAGTTTAGCTTCCACTCCGTGGAGATAAGTCAAGATAGCAAGAGGGCTCTGAGAAGGATCGCACGGCTTGAAGATTCAGCCCTGGTGTATGTGAAGCTGATTGGTGCACTATCGCAAGCATTTGATGTCGAGTCTGGGGTGATCGAGACAACTTACGACAAGGGGGTCAGCCGTCCTTGACCCATGGAGTGCTAGAATGCAAAGTAAGCAACCATGAAGAAGGGGTTCAACAACAATTGCCTCAATACTTTGCAATTGGAATAGAGCGTGTCTGAACCGCCTTGTGCACGCCAGGCTGTTCAGGCACCCGGCTGAGGAAATGAAATCGACCAAGCAGAACAACAATCTCTGTGCTCCTTGTGGAAAGAGAATCAGACCCTTGCACAGGGAAAGGGCTAATAGTGGATTACAGGGGCTTGAACAAAAGCAGTCCACGATTGGAAACTGGCCGCACCAACCCAGGTTCGCTGCCAACCAATAAGTTAGATGGCCTTGAAGCTCGCCATAGAGACAAGCACGAGCAAGCCACAAAGAATGACTGAAGCTTGCCTCTCGCGCGCAGCGAATTTTCGTCCCCTGCTCTGCCCCGGCACCAGATCATATTGGCGAGCCACAGAAGGGGGAAACAACAAGAGTTCTCGCGACGTCAGCCACGGAAATCAAATCCATCGAGGCGTCAGAAGAGATGACTGCAATCGAGGGAAGTATTCCTGACATGTCCACTCACACTGGCCGATCTATATAAAGCTTCAACAGCTCAAAGTAGAAGCCGGCATCGCATGGCAGGAAAGAGCTAGAGCCAAATTGTTTCCTACATGTGTTTGCAGATGGTCAGAAATCTAAAAACTTCAAATTGTAGGCAGTTGCAGATGCATCGTGCTGGAATCACTGTGCTATTGCACACTTCACCCAGGTTGAATGATTTGGCCGTGACTCAAGGATTCGCGACGACCCTTGAGAAGTAACTTCACGCAGCATTGAAGAACTGGGGTTGTCCTTCGGAAATTGCATATTGAGCGTGGAAGCCACACGACTTTGCGTCTTGGGGATCGTTCCACGACAGCCATCGGTTGCCGAATTTTCTCCCAAAATGTGCCTGACTTGGTGGCCAGATTCGGGATACGGGCGTCCAATCGGTGGGCCGCTTGTGGGCAGCATGTGTAGCACAAGGCCGTAATACCTCAGGGAGCGGGAGCGAGTCCTCATTTGGGTGTGATCATTTGCCGCTCGGAGCGCCTATTGCTTGGCAGGGAGAAAATGAAGAACTGGACCTTTAAGGGTAAGAAGAGAAGAATGTGATTAGCACAGAAATGCCGTCAATCCATATCCAGGATTTCATCATGGCAAGAGCGGTCGTGGCCTGCCTGCTCGACAGCTGTCGAGCCATGTGCAGCCATTTGCCGCCAGGTGTTGACACTTGGGCGAAACAGAAACAGAAAGTACTTCAAGTCTTCTCAGGGGAGCAAAATGTGACCGACTCAGGACAAGAGGCACTTCTCAGTGTAACTTCGGCTTGACTACCTATACTGTGAATTCATCATCAATCGGCGAAGCTACACCGATCGACCGCCTCCTGCCCTACACCCATTTCCATTTGCGAAGTACATCAAGCAGCGAGTGCTGGATGAGATTCAGCACCGTCAAATCCCTTCCAGGCAGGTCCAGGCAATCTTGCAGAAAATGGCGTTCAATGACCTGCCTGGTCATAAAGTCCAGACTCTCGACATGTCAATTGCAATTTACCCGCAGCAATTTCGAACAGTCGAGCATTCTGCTTGGGAGTTCGGTAAAAGAAAGCCTGCGAACCAAACAAGGACACACTTCTCCATACGGAAGACTGCTGGGGTGCTAGTATTACAGAGTACTCAGATGCCGTTCCACGCTCCAAGGGTAGCCTATCGTGTAACTACCCAGCAGTACTCAGACGGGCAGGCACCAGCGAGAGCCCTGGCAAAGGAAAAAAAAAAGAGCACTACGCCTGGCATGCTGGCCGATCCCGAAAAGGCGCGTCCTCTTCAGTCTTGATAGCATTGGCGAGGCAGCGCTGTTCCGATGTACACGTTCGCTCCTTAGTGGCGTTCGTTCCATGACTTCACTACAGATAAGTCGGCCACCTCTGACGATCCACCGTTGAAGTTATCACTAAACCTGACTGGTATTATGTTGGCGCCAATTTGCCAGTTGATCACGCCTCGTTCTCTCAGAGAGGGTGAGAGTAGCAACCACGAAAGTAGAATGAGTGCTATGAGTGAGTAGTAGAATCACTGGGATCGGCTTTTGGTTTGCAACATCCTCGTTTTAATCACTGGTAGCAAAAAATTGGGACATTCTGCTGGCCACAGTGGTTTTTCATGGTTGCATCATACTAAGAAAGCCCGACAGGCGTCAAGAAAAACCCAGGGGCACCATAGACGGCTGACATACAGATGGGCATATCGAATCTATATGTCTGAAATACCGACAGCAAAAGCTTAACTTCCAGCACTTCGTCTCCGTTTACGAACTTCGCCCTTTCAATGCGCTTGGAAACTCTGCCGCAAACCACATACAAATGACAACAAACCCCGTGGCCGTGGTTCTGCACGCCGTTTGTCCGGATCCCGTGGGGCGCTCCGAGGAGGAACTGGCCGTCGTAGATGGGCGAATCTGAACTTGTGTCTTATTTAATGCTCCAATGATGATGTCAATCCGATTCGAGAACGTGGCCAGCTGCAACGATATGCCGGTCTATTACCATCGCTCCTAATCGTCAGTCCTGTCGGGGTACGGTTGGCCGTTAAATCCTCGGCACAAGTGCCATTGCGCGCAGCGCCCCTGGCATTACCCCTGGAGCTGGAGCTTGATTCCGCGCGATGCTTTCCGAAGCATGTTGTCTAACTTTTGACTTGGCCGGGTTCTGGGGGCCACACTCCATGGAGCATACTACACAGCGTACCACGCGGGGACACCACCTACACGCGCGCGCATACACACACGCACACACATGCTCACGGCGCACCACACTTGGAAGCACTCCTCGATCCATCTGATTGATGACTGCTGATAGTTGTGGCAGGGGCTCCACTGCTCGTCAGGCACCAGACTAAAAAGGCTGTGGGTATGGTGCGCTAACAGGCCAGGGGGCTAGGCAGCTTGGGGATTCTGATACTGCTGAGCTTCCTAGGTATGGCTTAGCATTGACCTTGCCAACGCAGACCCATCAGGCAATCACCTCGAAGCGGCTAGCCAGAATGAGGCACTAGCTTGACAGGACCAGATGTTCTGGCTGGCTGGCTGAGCGAGTGAGCGAGTGAGCGAGTGCGCTGTGCTTGTCCTGGCTGCGCTCCCTCTCTCGGGGTCATGATCCATGCCCGCTGTTATGCCCGCCATGCCCGTGCCGGGCTTTGAACACTGGATGGGAATGGCTCATCAATCTCACTCGCGCACACTTGAGTAGTGACAGTCCCCACATTGGCAGTGCATTTTGCACCCAGACAGACTCTAAGATGGTTCTCTGACTTGCTGTACCCGGATCAACCCAAGGCTCTTCCTGAAGCCTCAGTCCGAGAGTCATGGACAGCGGGAGCTCAATACCTTTGGCTGCCTCCGATGCCATTGCCAACACAGTCAACTCGAGTGGGAATGATTGTGATATGACGGAGCAGTTTCTCGTTCAACTTCTTTGTCGGCTCACATGGCCCCCACACACCCTTGTCGCTTTGCACCTCCAATCTAGCCCTTCCAAGACTGTCGGGCCTGGTCTCTGTCCCACACCAGCCCCGTGTGTTGCTGCTGATGGGCGTAGCTTGCTTGGGGCCTGCAGCACACCACGGCAACACCAAACCAAACCAAACGCTGGGGCCTTCCCCCCAATCCTTGGATAATTTCCTGCCCAGTCGTGGGCTGCTCAAAAAGTCAGACTTGAGAGTCAGGCAGTGCAGCAAGGTTGGAAGTGCTGCTCCATGTCCTCTTCCTGCGCTCCACCTTTGTTGGTCCGTCGTCTGTTGTTGGAGCAAAAGGAGCGTTTTTTTTTCTCTTTGTGGCAGCCAAGTCTTCATGACGGGTGCACTCTGGATCACAAGAGACCTTATTAGCGTTTTGAGGATTATGGAGCGCCTTCTTACGGAGCAATGGGCCAGGATTCGTCTTGTCCATGCTCTCGTATAGTTGAGTAGACCGTTGCTCAACTTATGCACCAGACTTGGAAGATCGAAGACGAAGTCACAAGGCAAACCAATCCCGACACAAGGGCAGGTTTCGTACGCCTTTGAAGTGGTACGGAGGACTAAAAGCAGACAGCACAGTATTCATGATTCCTGGCGATGTGGGTTGGCTGGCTTTCTGAGCAATACAGAATAGAGACAACACAGCGCAGCATAGCAAAGACAGCACCGTTCTTCAGTCCCGGCTGGAACAATTAAGTGTCTACTCGGTCTCTTCGCAGCAGATCTACCTCCACGGTCCATCCGTCGAGTCAAGTGTGTCGTCACTTTCTTCCCACGTCCCGCGAGTTGGCGCCGCTTTGGACCGTCAAATCTTTGCTCTGCTGTGAGCATGGCGAGTCGAGTCGGACAGTTGGCTAGTGGTACTCCCTCCACCCCCCTGGGCCGGAGTGCTGCTAATAATACTAATACGCGCGGATGCTCCCCATCAGCCATCAGCCATCAGGACATCGACAAAGGCGTTGATAACAAGGTACCCGGCACGGAGCCTGCACGACAAGAAACCTGGTCCCTTTTCTTGTGCTCCGTACCCTTGCCCATACTCGCTGGACACGACAGGATCGTCCCTTGTACGCTGAAGGGAACTGAAGTTGGGACTCGGACTTGGGTTTTAATTCATCCCCTCGCCTCCCCTTACTCTTTCTTCCTCTTGCCGACGCCTCTCGACTCTCCTACCTCGACCCAGACACACTACTACGAACAACGACAATCGCGCCCATTGACTTCACGTCCGACAAATTCCCAACGCTGCGTCGTTGTCGTAGAGGTGCTTTGTCACCACCCGTCCTTCATCGTCGATCACCCTCGATGTGAAGTTGCCCACCATGAACCAGAGTCAGAATCACCAGCTTCAGCAGCAGATGCCCATGTCATCCACGACGACCTCGCCGCAGGATGTCCTGACAGAAGCCCGCAAGCATCTGCAACACATGATTGACTCTGGTATCTCCCGGGAAATTCTCCATCAATGGGTCGACGATAGCCTGTCGCTACAGCTTACTTCTCCAACTTCGACACTCGCTTCTTCTCAGACATCGTCGCTCGCTCCTCAGCACGCTCCGCCTCCTCCACCACCTCAATGCCCTCCTCCTCCGCCTCCGTCTGCTCTACCTTCCAACTATCCGTTGTCGCCTGCTACAGTAGCTTCGTCTTCGAGCTCATCGACGGTTGGCGCGCCCGCGGGAGACGTCAAAACCGAATCCTTTTCTGAAGAAATGCCCAGGAACTGGCCGCCGACCCCAAACTATGGTACGACATCAAATGGCATGATGGCTGGCTTGGACCGACACCATGTTCCCATGGACGCTTCCATGTTTCTGCCACCATCCGCAGCCTTCGCCCATCGACCCAGGATTTCGATATCCTCTGTTAGCTCAGGCTCATCCGGCCATGCTTCGATATGGTCAACGAATTCAGCCCAGTCGTCATTCTCTTACCAGTCTGCGGCGTCAGCACGATCTATGGCCCCTTTACCCATGGTACCGCAAGGGGCTCAGAATATGACCATGATCAATGGCACACAGGTAGGGTCCACCGCCTCGAGCGCCAATAGGCAAAACATCTATTGGTGCACGTCTTGCGAGACGAGTTTCAAGCGCAAGTATGATTGGAAAAGGCATGGAGATGAATTCCATGAGCGTTGGAGAAAGTATCCCTGCCCAGAACCAGGCTGCAACAGAAGTTTCTGGGGCTCCAACTCCTTCAACCAACACCACAAACAATGCCACGGCTGCAAGACTTGTCCCCATGCCGAGAAGGTTGTCAAGTACCTCCGCAAACGAAAGTACTGGGCTTGCGGATTCTGCTCTGCGTTGCACCCAGCTCGCGAGCGTCACGTCGAACATGTCGCACGCCATTTCGAATCCGGTTTGACGAAGGCGGAATGGATGCACTCGCGGGTTATCTATGGTCTCTTGCACCAACCCCACGTTCACGAGGCATGGGAGTCTTTGGTCGAAAGCAAACAATCCGAATATTCAAATAGGCGGCCACAGTTCAGTTGGCATCCGAACAAGACTGGGCGGGCGCAAGGTTTCCTGGAACATGAAGCCCCTGGACAGCTTCAGGACCACCTCGAGTTCTTTCTCGGACAAGAGGAAGATGCACACATGGTCGCGAAGATGGCGTATGACCTCGCCGACATTATCATGACTTCAGCACCAGACCCATCCGCTCAACCTCAGTCGCAAACACAACCACAATTCGTCAGCGCGCCTGGATCCATGCCGCCTCCGCAACACCCTTCTATTGTTCCCCTTCCTTCTCAAGCTCACCAGCAAGCCTCTATGTTGCCACCAACCAGCCCGAACAATCAGCAAGCATTCGTTCCATCCTTCCGTGGACCCCTTTTTGTTCCTTCGCAATCCTTCTCCGGGCAGAGCGGGCCATCGCCAGACTCGTCATCTCAGTCCCCTTTGACTGCCTCTCAGTCGCCCCTTGGAGCTGCAAGCTCGCCGATGGATAAGATGGACATGCAACATTCCACATCGAGTTCGGGCAATTCTGCGCAAGATTCCATGATGGACTATGACCTGACCACAAGCAACGAAGCATTTCGAGACTGGCCGAGCCTAATGGGAGGTACGGCCGCTAATTCCGAGCCATCATCACAAAACAATAATCAGCAGCCAACGGAATGGGGGCAAATGTTTCAGTATTCTTATGACCCCAGGGTCACATCAGCATGAAAGGCAACGCCTAGAGTCGTTACTATGTTCAAACACTGCTATACATGATTTTCAGTTTCTGTGTTATTTACGCCGCACCCGACTTTCCTTTATTTGTCAGCCGCATTTGCTCAATTCCCTTCAAGCTCAATTTTCATTTCACTATCGACGTATGACTACGTTCATATACACAACCATTAATACAACTACCAGGACCCTGCGACATTGGAAGACGCTGCGAGTTCATTCTCGAGATGATACTGTCTGACGCCACTGAATTTTCACGAAGTGCATAGTCTATTGTTCATAACTCGAAGTTTTTTGTTTTCGTTTATTCTCAGGATCTAATAACACCCTCCATGAAAACAGCCGCGGCTGTCGACGGCAACTAGAAGCTTGAGAGACATGGCTCTTCGATCAACGTTGCCAATATTTTGTGCCAAACACAAAATATCTCAAACAGGAAAAAGAAGAACAGTGGAGAAGACAGACACGCCCCGCGGACACAACTCAAGCCTGACGATTCTGGCTCGAACCGTCTCTTCTTCATGAGATGGCGGTCTCTCCCTCTGATCAAAAAGCAGTTGCTCCCTGACTTTGAGCGTTTCCTGGCTTCTCTGTTCTTCATATATTGCACCGCCGAGGAAGTACCTGGGAGGGTCTAGGGTGATGGAATAGGGAAAGGGTGTATTTTGGAAGGGAGGGTCGGGACCGAGATTCTGTATATAGGGGTTACATGGCGAGGCATATACGTTCAGCTCGTTTTTTCAAAGACTTGCCTGCTGAAAAGGCATGCTGCTGGTACCATGTACCGTGTAGGATATGATGAGGGAATCTCGTATAGAGGAAGTCACCTTGTTTGAGTTGAAAACAATCAAGAGAAGCATTGTCCAGCATTTTTATTTCCCGAATGATTGCGTCTCATGCGATATGGCCTCACCCGTGAAATCCGTCTAATTCTGTACCAAGGGGACCGCGGTGTCCACAATGCGAACGAAATTCATCTCACTGCATGTAATACACAGCCACATTCACCCACCCCCTGGTGATTTCTCGCATGATGCAAGATCTTAGGGCAACAGTCCATCGCCAGAAAAGCGCAGGTTGAGACATAACTGGCGCCATTGACGGAACCGAGGGCTCCACTGTCCACGAGGATTGCATGCTTGTCTCAGACGGTTGGAGGGTGTTTTGGGCGCGGTTTTCAGGCTGGGTCTTGGATGCTGGCGTGCTGGCTGGCTGGGAGTGTCTTGCTGTGCAGGTTAGGGTCATTGTCTGATTGGTGGTGGGTGTTTTAATTGGCGTTGGTGTTGGTGTAAGTCTAGGTTTTATTGTTGAAGAAGGATTTGTAGTGTTTTAATCTGGGATTGCTTGGACATCATGGGCAATGAGTGTGAAAATGTTGGAGTATAGAAGTGAGTTATGATGTGGTGGGCGAAACTGTACGTGAGGAGTGGTCATGGTTGATGGAAGATTGGAGTCCGGAATTTAGACATTGACGTTCATTTCTTTTCGATCTCAGTACTCTTATGGCAATTGGTGTGTGGACTTGGAGGATTGAAGCTGCTAAACAGAGACGAGGTCCTAGTTTGATGATCTATTTGCCAGTCACGCCAACACAATCGTTAACTCCACATAGATGGCCTACCGTCCATGGCTTTCATACTGGTTGATACTGCATCGCTCGACTCCATTAATCTCACCATGGCGTCACTACCGTCATCTAGCATTTTATGACCACCGAAATGCGCATCGAATACCGAATGCGATGGGAACATAAGTGAACGTACTTCTTCAGGGCATTTGAAAGTGGTGAATTGGAGTCCACAGACTAGTCGAGCTTTAATGGTCTTTAGGACTAGACATTCACTACACGTGCATCAAAACCTGTTACGAGCTAGATTGACCTTGTAATACAAAATCAGATAGCTATGGTTGTATTTGACTGTTTCTATCAGACTCAAGTCGCAATTGTCCGTGAGAACACACTCTAAACCGTGTAACATTCTGCCTTTTCCACACATTCCATTTCCGTTCTTCCTTTTTCGTGAATACTCTGTGCCGTATCGCCGTTTTTCGTCCCATCAAGGCAATCTGTAACCATATTTTGACAATTAACTCCCCTTATGATACATCGTCTCGCTTCCCGAGAGCTTCATTGTATAAAGACATAGCAATGTCTGTTGGTTCTGTGCTTCTCCTGCGAATCCGAAGTGGCTAGTCCTCACTCCCTGGACTTAGTGCGGAGGCATGCCATAGCGATTTATCGGGAAGGATTCCCCTGGATTTTTAGCCTTCCACCAGCTGTGATACTGCCCTCTATGTGAAGGGGGATTTATCCACCAGGTGACTGGGTGTTTCTTGGCGAAATGTTTAACCTTCTTTTTTTTTCTTTTCTTTCCGCTCATCCCTTGACATTTCCCCTTCAGATTCGTCAGATGACGCGTCAGGAAGTTGAGCTTCAAGCGGTTTGAGGTTAATCTCTTGAGGAGGCGGGGGCACTTTAGTCGCATCTAGAGGTGGCGGCGTCTTTTTACCACCTTGAGGATCATCGAATTCCGCGTCAAGATGGCGAGAACCAAAGGACTTCTTATCCCCTTGGAAATCAGCCGGCGCCGCATCTGGACGTAGAGAAGCTGCCGGCTTCCTACTCCCTCTAGAACGGTCGGATCCCGTATCAGAAATATAAGTCGACGCTATCTTACTTCCCTTAGAGGAAACGGATCCAGCAACAGAAACGCGAGAACCCGATGCCATCTTGTCATTTCGAACAGAAGGATGATGAGAGCGTGACGACTCCGGAACTAATTGACGACGAGAAGTAGCTGGCGAAGCCTCCATGATATGAAGCTGAGGTTGTAATCCGCGATCAACTCCACGACTTTGTTGATAGTTCGAGCTTGTTGCGAGCTTGCCATCTGGATAGGCGTTCCTATCAGCACCAGCGGATGTTTGATAGAATTGATCAGGCATTCGTTGATCAAACATGACAGGATCTGACCACTCTACCACTTCTCCGTTGAAGAGGATCGGGGTGTATGTGGTGATGACTGATTGACCTACGGAGTAATTTTTGCCTTTATAAGCTTCTCGATACTCCGGGTTACAATGAGCTTTCCATTTGTGTAAGTGATTCAGATAGTTCACTTTGTGAGAGACGTCAAGATCACAAGGCCGCTCTCTGCCTGATCTCTGTGGCATATGTGCGACTGCAAACGCAAAGTGATTCGGCAAGAACCCGTGCGATTATGAAGAGACTGCGAAAAGATTGAAGAAAAGGCGTCTGGGTTCTTGAGTCTCGATAGTTGGTTGTGTTGGTTTCTGTGTTGGTGGTGTAGACATGGTTGGTTTAGACATCTCAACCAGTTGAAGATATTCAAGGGCTTTTATATATCGAATGCTAGCCATGGTGAACAAATAACAGCTTTGCGAGAACATAGACTCGCTGCTGTAGTTATTAAAGTGATTTGTGAATTATGCAGGACATTGATGTTGAACGAGGCGAGAAGGACTTAAGCTGTTCGTCGCACTTGTAAGGCTGGGTTGAAACACTTATAAAGTGGATTATCATTGTCGTAACTGGAAACCCTTTGAGTTCAAGAATGTGAGTTCTGTACATGTTGAATCTGCAAGGGCGCAGGGACCAGTTCCATAGCCAACAAGGCGTGGCATTCGATCCGTTGGTGAGCGTTAACAGCCTTCAGATCATTGCTAGCTCGTGGATGAGTACAATATTGGCTTGCCAAGAGAGAATTACAGTGAAACAACGATGGAAGCAAGCAGGGTGTTGCTCGTCGACCCAACTCCCATTGTTCAGTGTTCATACAGAATGGCCTTACCACGGCATTTCCCCACATGGCGACAAGATTGCACGAACTTGATCAAAGAAGAAGTTCCTTATCACGATTATTGAGAGCGTTGTGGATATGCTTTTTGTTCTTTGACTGTGAAGCTTTTATACTTGGGTTCTTCGCACAGACGATCCATCTATAGCTTCATATATGTCACGACACAGAAGCATCAAAGAGCAGTTCCTCTTTCGAGGCTAAAGAATCACATACTCTACTATTAAGCCACCACACTTGATGAGATGCTGCCAAAGAACGCCTCTAAGACTGAACTGTCATGCTGAAAACCCAACGAGAAGTCTTGCGCTAAGAAACGCATTGTCCTGTCCGCAAATTTGTTCTCAAAGCACAAGACCATCCGCCGAACCCACGAAGTGAGGCGCAGACACTTGAGCTGTTCAACGAGCTGGCAAATCGACCAGATGCAGAAAGGGCCACAGCTAAGCGCCCTTCTCCCTCAATTCAGAGCCGCAAATCCTTTCGTTCGTGTGCAACGCCAAGCCGCAGGAACTGTCGGTCAAGCACAAACGTGTAGCCTCGCATACAGCTCCAACGTGAACAATGCCCACCTCACCGAAGGTCCTTGCGCGGTGCAACCTCCACATAGCCCGCATGGACATGTGATGAACGCTGTTAAATCGACACTGTGAGCTAGACTACCCATTCAATACCAATATTGAACAACCAACACCTCATCTAACCAACTCGTAACGGTTCCCCACACAATTCGCATAGACAATCCATGTGATGAACGCTGTTAAATTAACCCAATAAGCCTATCTAGCCGCTACCGGTACCAAACCTGAACAACCAACACCCATCTAACTTAACAACCCCACGCTAATCCTCCTCTTCCCCAAAGCAGTTCATTTCCAATCCTAAATCCAAGTTCAAGTTCAACCAAACTCCATTCAAACCCCAAAACGCCACGAGAACAGCTAGCTCTACTCGTTCACCACGTTAATCTCGTACCCAATGAGAACCTCAGTGCTGCTTCCCTCCCAGCCTCGTGTGCCGGCGGCGCTCAGCATGAACATGCTGGTTGGGTCGATGTATAGACTGGATATCACGCCTGCCCTTGGTGGTCCGGGAATGATGAGAAAGGGGACGGTGGAGTGCTTGAATGCTCTTGTGTCGCGGAGGTCGTAGAGTCGGAGGATATCGTGAGAGGCGCTATGGCACTCGATTAGAATAAGACGACCGCGAGAAAAGGCTAGCTTCCGAATTGCGCATTTGTCGCAATATTGCGCAAATGGGAACTAAGGGAGAAGGTGAACATTCTTACCATACTAGATGCCTTCCGTTGGGCATACTCCTCACAGCACTCACAGCGCCACTCCCCGCAGGAAACTTCAACGCCCTCTCCGGCTCCCACCCCCTCTTCGCCTTGCGAACATCATATTCCTCCACGGTCCCGTTTCTCCTCCCCGTATATATCATGTTCCCATCGGGACTCCAGCACGCGCTCATGCACCACGGCGGAACACCCTGCCTCGTGCCGATTCTTGCGACAGCATTTGGAACTCGTCTATCCCAGATACGGATGGTGCCATCTATCGCAGATGATAGGAACGTGGTTGCTGATGTTTGGGATTGATCGAAATGTTGAGCTGAGGGTTGTGCGGCTGTGAGACCGGGGGATTGTGATCTCTTCAAGGCTTCCTTTTCTTCGGCTAATTGCGCCATGGCCTTTTCATCGTCCTTGGAAGACTCGTCCGGTTGTGTGGTTGAGGGTTCTGCTTTTGGTGCTTCCGCGGGCTCCGCCTTGGACGCAGACGCTTCGGTGTTCTCGGGCGGTTTGCTGTCGATGTCCATGGCGTCTTGTGGTGGTTGTTCTGGTTGCGTCTGTGACTGAGAGGTTGATGCGCCGGCATTGTCTGGTTCTTTGGCTTCCATGTCTGCCATGGCGAAATCGGCCGAGTGGTCCATGCCTCCTTCATGGCCGGGCATCAAGTCCATGCTGGCACCAAAACCATCGTCATCATTACCAAAGGGCTGCTCGCCTGCCGTCTCTCCAAACAGACTCCCGGCGTCGCTTCCACCGAAGAGACTCTCATGGGCTGGCGATGCGTTACCTTCTCGCTCGGATGCCGCGAAGCTGTCTCCTCCCACCGCGTTTCCTGTACTAGATTCATCTTTGAAACCGCCATTCGTCAAAGGAGCACCATTGTTCGTCGAAATGGTGGTTGTGAATATCGGATCATCCGCTTCAGCAGGAACAGGGTCACCACTGGCGGGTCGCAACTCAATAGACGATATTTGGCCACCGGATCCGTCAAAGCTTCGTATTGTTTGGCCCGTATTTAGATCCCAGTCGAAAATGTTTTTATCCCAGCCACCGCTGAGAACGCTTCTCTCATCCGGCGCAAGCATGAGCGAACTAACAGCATTCGTGTGCTGCTGCAAGCATGTGATCTTTTTGCCCTCGTCATATCGCACGCTTTGCAGGTTGATCCCGCCGGATTCTAATCCAGATAGGAGCCAAAGCGCTTCCGAATGGACGGCAAGCGAGTATACCGGAGACAAGGTGTGGTCCTGGTCGCCACGACCTGGTGCTGACGGTTCCTCGTTTTCCCAGTACGACATCAAAATACCAGCTTTCGTGACACTGTCCACAAACGGATGCTTCTGGACCACTGTCAATGCTAGTTTGCCATTGATAGTCCCTGGACCATCATATTTGCGAATATAGCCATCAGATCCTCCCGTGATCCAGTATCGTAGATCCGGCGTTATAGCCATGGCATTGATGCTCGTCGACTGGGGTGCAGCCATTGTAGGGACAATATCATAGAGGCGCGCGGTGATGGCTTCGGGACGAATCGACGGCCGAAGGTATGGCTTGGTAGTAGAAGCAGCTGGCGTTGTAGATCTGCTGGATTTGACACCGGTGCCATTCGCATTGGTATTCTGTGTCTCGTCGCCTGCGTCTTCGCCGTCTTCGCCGTCGTTGCCTTCGTTGGCATCATTTCCCTCGTCATTGTTGTCGTCGTCTTCGTCGTTGTTGTCATCATCCTGCTCGGCATCATTCTCGCCCTCATCAGCATCTTCCATCACCTCGTCCGGTTCGTTTTGTCGCTCCGACTCCGGCGAGCTCGCGGAGAACCGATCTTCGTCATCCATCGCTTCTATTGCGGTCGACGTAAACCGTACGCTTAAAACTGACGAAGTAAGAAAACCGGAGAAGTCGCAGGATAGGCAGCTGAATAATAATGTGAAAAGGGGGTGCGCTGTGCCTAATCGTCCATCATTCACAATCGCCAGTCGCGTCGGCTCCAACCGGACGGTGCAGCTGCTGGCCCGCGTCGCCACCTGCACGGCGTGCGCAGTGAATCTAGCTAAATCAATGGTTCAAGGGCAGGTGCGCTGGGAATTGGCGCGTAAGAGATACCGTGTGTTGCTTGATTGCGCCGAGTTGAACAAGATAAAGTTGAGAAAGCTACAGTTGAAGAGGGTGGAACAAGGCACGCTCTAGATGGTGTTGCCATGGTACTTCTCTGTCGCAGTGTGTTTGTGGGAGGAAGGAAGTACCACCAATCCAAGCTCTAGCACTCGGCCAATTGAAGAACACCAAATGGCTGGTGGTATCCCAGAACAGCTATCGACACGGAAAAGTTGTTGGAGGATTGTTCAACGTGTATTTTATCAGCTAGATAAAGCGATGAAATCAAAGTCAATATACTTCAATATCCGAGGTGCTACCCTTGCAACATTCTTTATCCTGTCCGAGGAGACCTGCCAGACCCTTCTAGAGGACGTCAGCCTGGTGCATTTTAGTACAAACACGGACGTAAGTTTAGCCCATCTAGTCACGCATCGTTGATTGAACAGTTGCGAAAGTTTAGTTACTGCATTTACTACGTAGATACGGACCCTAATCACAAGAGTACATACCACGTTCAATACTCCGATGTCATATCTGCCCAACCCGCGAGTGGTATACCTCGGCCATGTGGTGGTCCCTAATCGAGTAAACTGACAAGGGACTTGCCGGTTACGGTAGTGCCAACATCGTTTGGACTCTCCTCATCCGAGAACTGAATTAGCAACTCCTCTTTCTGTGCTTCCACTTCCAAAGCAGGCATTTCCATTGATAAATTGCCCAACGTATCCAGCAGCAGCTGGGTCAACGACACAGGTACGGAATCGGTCAAACATATGAGATCATTTTCAGGCTGCGATGCAGAAACACTCGCTTGCTTTTCCATCACGGCATTCTCTATCACGAGGGTCTCGCTGTGCGATGTTACCGGGGAGCTTGTCGCACTCGCCTCAGTTGTCCCCATCTCACGTTTCTCAGACTCATCCTCAGAAGGCACCGCGTCTGTCTTCTGCAAAACCCGTTTCCAATCATTGAGGCCGCGAATTCGGATATCCTGACCATCAATATGGAGAGGTAGAAAACGACTCGTGTTGTTCTTCATGTCGTTCAAGACACCCAGCCACGTTTCGCGGCTTTTCGTGTTATTAAGCAACACGTCCTTATGACCGAAGATGTACAGACCGAGTCTCGCGCGGCTGAGTGCGACTATGGCACGATTGTCTGAGGCAAGGAAGCCTGGCACTCCGTTCGGGCCGCGAACTAGCGACAGCAGTATAAAATCGTTCTCTTCTCCTCGAAACCCATCTACTGTTCTGACGGACCATTCGGTGGTAGGTGCATGGCTCGTGAGACACTCGTTCCTCGAGAGCTCACCTTTGATGAGTTTCACCTGGCCGTTGTAAAAGGTCAAGATTGTGATGCGCTCAGGCCTGACATTTTGTACCATCACAAGATATTGAACGAACAGCACAATCATCCTGGCCTCCATGTCATTTTCAATCGACGTGCTATCAAAGCCCATCTGGGACCGGGCTTCATGCCAGTCATGTTGGAACCACCATAATGGCTCTAGCATTCCTGGCACATTCTGACATCGCTTTGCGATACAAGGCGAGTCTGTGACGTTCGGGTAGAATAGCTGAACGATCTGTCTCAGGCGCGGAATCATGCGTCGTTGCTCCAATAGAGTCTGATGTGAAATTCCGACCTTGATCAGACGCTCAAACATGGAAATGTTGATGCGGTACGGATCCCTGGATAGTTCATGTAAGTTGGCATGCGGCTGTAGTTGTTGATGGTCGCCGAGAAGAATCAGATGCTCCAGACTTGGAAAGCGCAGACATGCCGCGATTGTATCGGCTTCTCGCACTTCTGCAGCTTCTTCCATGAGTAGCACGCGAGGTCGAAGTCCTGAAATGATATTTTGATACTTGAGCAGCCCTGTCGTTGTACAAGCGATGACCTCAAAGCCTTCAAGGATGAATTCCGTTCGGTTCATTTCCCTCACCCTCTGAATGGCTTTACAGGTCTCGGTGTAGGATGCTAACAGCTCGATGACCCCCGACTGCGGATTCTTGACCCTATGCAACTTGGTCACCAAGTACTGGTAGACTTGGCGTCTCTTCTCTGGTTGTATTGAGTACAAATCTGGTGTCGACTCGAGCAAATATCTTGCATAGTCCTCGTTACCGTCAGCCGGGGGAGGCGTGGTCAAAGGTACGAAGCGAATTTTTGGGCCGCGTCGTCTTGGTCCTCGGAGAACTTGTTCTTTTTCCTTCTCCATGTCGGCATGGTCCAGCACATGGCAGTCGCCAAGCCAGGTCAAAAGCGCGTCTTCATCCTGGGTGTCGGCTGATTCCCATTCATCATCAACGAGCGAATCATATTGTGCAGTGCTGATAAGACCATAGTTCTTGAGAGTATCTGCGTCGACTGGTCCAAGGTCTTGACTACCAGATTCTTGCAGGGCTGTAACAATTTTGGTGATTTGCGCTTTGAAGTGACCAATAGACTGGCCTCGAACTTTCGACGTCTGCATGCATTGAGCCAAGACGAAGTCTTTCATATCCTCGCTGCCTCGACTACCGAGCCGGATTACTTTCTCAGATCCTCTGTCCGTGATGTACTTCTTCAACAATTGATCCACCGCATGGTTGGTTTGTGCGGCGACAAGAATAGGCGGGCTGGGTGAACATTGCTCCCGAGTGTCAACAAGACTTTGAAGAATTGCATTCGATGTGAATGTTTTCCCCGTGCCTGGTGGTCCTTGTATCAGAGCGACTTCTTCAGTGACTGCTCTATTGAAGGCGCTCTTCTGGGAATAATCAAGACTCTTGACTATAGGAGGCAACGACGGCTCTGCCGTTGAAGTCTCTCGAAGATATTGAGGTGAGGGCGTTGAATCGGGTTTTGGCTCGAACAAGCAAGGATTCAGAAGACATCTGGATGTGTCAACCCAATACAAAGCGCAATAACCTGATCAAGTATAAGAACTGAAAATGGCTCATACCCGTAACGCGACGCGGCTTGTAGCCCGGTCATAGTGTGACGCAAAGACTCAAAATATCCTTGTGTCGGCTCTAGCATGACAAGTTGATACGTCGGGTTTGTCACCATATCATCTAGCTTCGCCTAGAAGACGTCGATGTAGGGAGGTTTCGCGAACAAACCATCATTCTCAGCCACGACTGCCACATAACAAGTGCATTTGAAATGGTCTGCTGAGAGTGCAACCAGTGTGCCAGGTCTCAAGTACTCGAGTTCGTCAATCTCTTCGTCTTCCCCAGCCGGTGGGATCTGGTCTGGGAATTGCCCGATTGTCAGGCGTTGGGTAGCTCCGTCGTTGCCGAGGGCATAGCCGGTTGCGCGAACCTAGGCTTCAAATTAATACAGATACCAACCATCATCGGATGAGGACTACCTTGGTGTACAAATTGACTGACTCCAGTCTTGTGCTTATATCCTCTGCAGCGTTCAGCGACGGCTCCAAGCGATACGTTTGAATGGCTCGACGTAGAGGTTCCGTCGCTTCATATCGATGAAGACGATATTGGGTCTCCAGATACTGATCTTTGAGCTGGTGTCTTTCTTCGAAGTCTACCAGTGGCAATGTCGGAGATGCTTTGGCCATCAGTTCGTCTGCCTGTGGTATCTCATGCAGTTCAAGCCAACCATTCATAGGCGGCGGATTGCCGCGAATGAAGAAGTCATCAAAGGCTGACATCTTATCTGCTGGAGCGATGTTGTCAAAGTGAGAACATGAAAGTTTGTTTGACCAAAGTTTGTTTAATTCAGAGGGCTTATTGACTGTTTGTACTGGCAGCTGCGAGTACTACCTGGCAGTGTCCGACACCTGGCAGGGCCAAAACAGAAGTGGCACCACTTGTGGAATCTATGCTCGACAGTCTTTGAGTCCAGAGCAAGATGCGATCGCCGTGAGCTGCGTTATAGACGCAAATTGATTAATTCGGGGAGCACGATCGTTTAAGAAGGTTTTTTTTTTTTTTTAAAAAAAAAAGGTCACGCCGAGAGGCCAAAAGTGAAATCAATGCGTAATCTGAGAATCGAACCCAGGGCTCCCCGACGTTGCTCGGATGGCAACGGAGAATTTTACCACTAAACCAATTACGCTTGTTCATGTCTGATGCAACGTTAATTTGTTATATATTGTACATCCTAATCTCATTGATCCGCAAGCGGGTTCTTATCACATCTCTGTTGCCATGTGGTGACAAACTCAAGTTGAACATGTATAGCACGCCCAGCAGCAGCACAAATGGAGAATACCACGCGAGTTCCGATCATTTTGCAAGTTTACAACGCCCTAGAGTGTGCCATGCACTCATTATAACATTGCTTCTTGCATCATCAATAAATACACAAAGCGATGCTCTCATAAGCAGTGATAACCGTATATGCCAGTATGAAGACATCTTACACATCAACCAACTAACAATATCGTCCGTATATGAACCCCTTCTTTCGCCATGCTGATGCAGCCCTTTTGTTCCATCCAAAGACCCGAACCAAAGACCGTTCCAAACAAAATGCGCCCATTGTTACCGCCGCAGCTCTTACAGCTTTGTTTTCCGATTTTCCATGACCCATATTCCAAAAGACACGATATCTGACAACCCTCTGGTCTAACAAACGCCAGACAGTATGAAAGCAAATTCTGAGACAGGCTGTCTATGCCAATCCAATCGTCCATTGGGAAGGACCGTAAAGTCGGCAATTTCCTCTACGAGGTCCCATACCCCAGTGTCATGGTTCTTCTGCGCCGATCTATAGATAATGGATGTACCAAAATCCTCGAAAACGAGTTCTCGCCGTCGGAGTCGTAACCACTGTTCGTGTTCAGTTCCTTCCTTCATGATCTGGTGTTCAACTTCCTGGTTTCGGATGGCAATGGCTCGAAAGACACGACTATCCCGAAGGGCATTGCGTATCGGATATTGACCTAATATGCGGATGGCGTCTTCGCGAACGCTTGGGTCGCGACAGCTGAATGAAGACACAAAGAGTGGCCACGTCCAGCCTGAGTCCATGGCGAAACCACAATTCGGTCAAGCTTGAAGCAAGGTTTCTGCTAAACGGTTTATCTCGCGGTATTGAGGTGTTAGACCTTTGGCTGTGATGAGGCCTGAGAATCGCGGAACGGTGGTGTATATGTATAAAATGAGGTATTCGATCCGGAGATTGATGGCGTTGAGGTATGTTTGGTAGTCGTTAGACGCATTGTGGCAGATGGCTTGATACACGGGTTCCAGAGCCTCAGCCCAGCGGGATAGCCAGTACCGCGTTTCAGCAATGAATTTGCCGATGCTGGGGTTTTGCTTCACGCTCGAGAGCTTCATATCAAGCTCGGCCTCAGTCACTGCTCGTGTCAAGCCAAGTTTAGACGTCACCATGGTCAGCATGGGGAGATGCGAGACCATGGCCTTTT
>AFRD01000202.1:0-57572 GCA_000222875.2 Periglandula ipomoeae IasaF13
ATAGCCAAGACATTTGCACGGCTTTTGAGAATTTGCAAGCTTCGTATTTAGTTTTTTTTTATTTTCTTTCCGTCGGCGGAATCGTCTGCAGTGCCAGCGACGCGGTGCGACGCAGTCCATCTTTTGTTCACATCTTTTGTTCACATCTGCATGGACCCCGCGCCGCGCCTGGTCTGCAGCGCCCCGCTGGCGAAGCTCCAAGAGGCGCCAGCGCAGGCAGCTCCAAGCTCCAAAGCTCCAGCTGGAGAGTCTCGCGCATGCTTGTTCATTCGGCCGAGAAAGTGAAAGGGGTCGTCGTGCTGAGCATCCCCGGGGAATTTCTCTGCGCGAGCTTGCATCTCCTACCTGGCCGTTTCCCATTTTCTCCTCCACGTCCCTCGCACATACTCATATAACCATGATTTATGCAATTCAAAATGCTGACTGATTCAATCATAGGCTGTTGGCCGCCTGAGCACCATTCTGGAACTTCTGCGCTCCTTCACTCAGGACTACATCCGCCAGACCAACCTCCTCCTTGGAGAGGCCACTGCTGAGGGTCAGGGCGATCTGCTCAGCTCATTCGAGACTGCTGCTGCCAGCCTGATGATGCCCGTTCCCACTGAGATTGCTGCCCCCGTTGAGGAGAAGAAGGAGCGCAAGAAGCGCACTCACGACCCCAACGCTCCCAAGCGACCTCTTACCCCTTACTTCTTGTACATGCAGCACGCTCGCTCCATCATCGCCAACGACCTTGGTGCCGAGGCTCCCAAGGGTGCTGTTCAGGAAGAGGGCCAGCGCCGCTGGGCCAACATGAGCCCTACTGAGAAGAAGGGCTGGAACACCGCCTACCAGTACAACCTTCGCCTCTACAATGCTCGCGTTCACTCGTACAAGGCCGGCAACCCTCTCGCCAAGAACATGAGCGACGAGGAGGCCCTCAAGTATGCGGATGACTTCCAGATCCCCATGCCATCCATTAAGGAGGATGCTGCTGCCGAGGCCCCTGCCAACGACCATGATGCCATTGCCGAGCAGCTCCAGGACGAGGCTAAGACCCCCAAGAAGGCCGCTCCCCGTAAGCGCAAGACTGCCATTCCTGCTGCCGACACCACCATCACTGAGACTGCCAAGGCCACCCCTGCCAGCCCAGATAAGAAGCGAAGACGCACTTCCACCAAGGCCCCCGAGGACAAGGAGGAGCCCAAGAAGTCTGGACGCAAGAAGACTAAGAGCTCTTAGATGCCCTAAACTTCTTTGCTGCTCCATCCTTATCTCGTCATGTTCTTTACGTGGTGCACCACTTGTTGGTAGTCCTGTAATTGCTCGCCCTCAGCGCATGAGTGGAGCTCAGGTCTGCGCGCACCGCAACACTTGTTTCTATCCTTTATTATTCTCTTTGAATAGAGGAACATGATACCTCATGTGACGTCGAGGCCACTGTCAGCCTTGTTTCTTTAAAGCATGTACTGGAAAATGTGGTCTCGCTTTCCCTGCCAGGCGCGCAGATGTCATTGTGCGGGCTGTCTCTTTTATTTACCCTGTGTGGTCAGGGGTTGGTTTCTTTTGCTTGTGCAGCGCGGTCATACTATGTTTCCCTTGACCAGGAATGGGATAGGAAGGGTCTAAAAGGAGACGTCGAGGAGCAAGAATACCTTGGACGGGCCGGTAATGTGTTTGATTTGGTTTTGGTATTTGTTATAGTCAGGGCCGGTAGCGACGGGATGGGACGGGAATACTTCTTTGTCGTGTATGTTTGAAAGGCGGACTGTATCTACGCAGTGTTTTGCGATGCCATAATGAGAGCAATGATATTTTTGTACTTGATAATCACTTGTTTTGCCGAGTGCTGTCTCTTGATAATGATTCTTGCACAAATGCCAAATGAATCTTACAACAATAATACAAAACAAGGGCGGGCTGCAAGCAGCCTATCTATCAGTGAGCACGTTCTGATGCAGCGTAGATGCATATTCAGTATGGCTTGCCTTTGAAGAAGGATGTTCCTTCATGTCTGTAGTGTAAGATGCTTCTGGAACCGAGTTGAGATAATGCTGTTCTATTCGCCTCGCTATGAATCAACGCCGTAAACTACCTCGCTATGAAAAGACAAATACCAACGGCCACCATGTTTCCTCCATGCCACGCGTCTTTCACCCATTCATATGCCCATGTAGACGAGTAATCTCCCAAGCGCGTCGTTTCCCGCCGCCTTCATCCACGCAGAGACAAATTCATGCTTGGTACTCCCTCAGCCCCCGTCCTCGTCTTCCCATAGAAAGCCAGCTCTAGTACACATACCAAGTCTGCGACAAGGGCAACTCATCCGCCGGCTCGGCCTCACATACCACCCCATCGGCCTCAACCACATAGCTCTCCGGATCAACCTTCATCTTGGGCATCGCATCATTCAGCCTCATATCCTTTTTGCCTATGCCTCTGCAGTTGCGCACCGCCTCGACCCTACTCCGGAGATTATACGACTCCGCCGTGCCGGAGGTGATACACGCGTCCGACACAAATAATATCTTGGACGATGGCACCAGCGGCGCATACATTGGTCGTCCAATGGTAGGCTGAATGGTGGGAATCGAGCCGTTCGCATCGCCCATCTGCGCCCATGCCACGAATCCTCCCTTTAGCACGAAGGAGGGCTTTGTGCTGAACCACGCGGGATCCCAGACCACTAGATCTGCGAATTTGCCAACTTCGATGCTGCCGATAAGGTGACTGAAGCCTTGAGCTAGAGCAGGATTGATGGTGTACTTGCTGACATAGCGGCGCACGCGGAAGTCGTCGGCAGGTGAGTCCTCGTCCTCGGCGAGTTTGCCGCGCTGGAGCCTATTCTTGTGCGCCGTGTTCCACGCCCGGAGTATGACTTCGCCGCAGCGGCCCATGGCCTGCGAGTCGGAGCTCATCATGCTGATTGCGCCCATGTCCTGCAGGACGTCCTCCGCGGCTATGGTCTCGGCGCGGATGCGGGATTCCGCGAACGCCACGTCCTCTGGGATGTTCTTGGAGAGGTGGTGGCATACCATGAGCATGTCGAGGTGCTCATCGAGTGTGTTCTTGGTGAATGGTCGAGTCGGGTTGGTGGACGCAGGGAGCACGTTGGGATGTTCTACGACAGATATGATGTCTGGAGCGTGCCCGCCGCCCGCGCCCTCGGTGTGGTACGTGTGGATGGTGCGTCCCTTGAAAGAGGCAATGGTCTGCTCGACGAAGCCGGACTCGTTGAGCGTGTCGGTGTGGATGCAGCATTGGACGTCGAGCTCGTCGCATACGGTTAGGCACGAGTCGATGGCGGCGGGCGTTGCGCCCCAGTCCTCGTGGACTTTAAGACCGCATGCTCCTGCGATGATTTGCTCGCGGAGCGCTTCAGGTGCTGAGTCGCAGCCTTTGCCTGTGAGGCCGACGTTGAGAGGGAGCGCGTCGCACGCTTGGAGCATTTGGCGGATGTAGTGCTTGCCCGGGGTACATGTGGTTGCGTTGGAACCGGCGCTATTGGCGATGTGTCAGTGATTCTTTAGTTCATAAAATGTTGAAAGATATATGAGATAAAGTGAGTTGCAGTGTGAATTGTTGCTTAGGATCTAAGGAAAAGATGAGGTTGCGAGACGAGGAGGGTTGTGGGTGACAGGAAGCGAAGGTGTAAAAGTGAGTCAAACTCGCCACTTCAAATACAATATTGTGAAGATCACCAGGGCATCAATGAGGAAACGAGATCAAAACTCACCTGGGCCCCGTTCCACCTCCCAAAAAGGTCGTAATTCCCGATGCCGACGCCTCGTTCGCCTGCTGCGGACAGATATAATGAATATGCGTATCGATACCGCCCGCCGTGACAATCTTGCCTTCGCCAGCAACGACATCCGTGCAGCTGCCCACGACCATATTTGGCGTCACACCGTCCATGACATCCGGGCTACCGGCCTTACCAATGCCCACAATCATGCCGTCCTTGACACCAATGTCGGCCTTGTAGATGCCCGTCCAGTCGACGATGAGAGCATTGGTCACCACCATGTCGAGCGACTCGGCGTCCGGCCGGCCCGTCGCCTGGCCCATGCCCTCGCGGAGCGTCTTGCCGCCGCCAAACTTGCACTCGTCGCCGTAAAAGGTCATGTCGCGCTCGACCTGGATCCAGAGATCTGTGTTTCCCAGCCGGACGAGGTCGCCGGTGGTGGGGCCGAACATGGTTGCATACGCTGCCCGGTCCATTTGGAACATGTCGATGTGCGCGCTGTCGCCTCAAGGGTCCTCCTCGGAAGCCAGGTGCGCGAATCCCTCGGCTTGCAGCTTCGACACGATCTCCTTGGCGCGCCAGAGCTCCACGAGACCCGAGGCGAGGTTGTTGCCTCCGCGGATGACTCTGTTGCCGCCGATTTCCACCAGCGTCACCGTCTTGGTGTCGCCGGGCTCGAGGCGGTATCCGTAGGCCTTCTCACGGTCGAATTCCAGCTGCGGGTTCACTTCAATGAAGTGGTAGTGAGAGCCGACCTGGATGGGACGGTCGCCCTTGCTCGTCACGCGGAGACGCTGCCTCTTGCGGTTCTGGTTCAGCTTGACAGTTCCCTTGACGGCCACCACAGCACCGGGCTGGCGGTGCAAGACGTACTCCGAGTCCGGAGGCAGGGGAAACGCTTCGTTGTCCGGGATGGGCAGGAAACTGCCGTACAAGGCGCGGCGGAGGTCCCCGTCGTCGGTGGAGATGGGATTGTGAACTGTGACGAGATATGTGCCCATGGGAAACGTGCCCTCGACCTGGATCTCGCGGAGAGTAGAGCATACTGCGGGAAGGACGTGACGGCGGCCGAGCATGGTGGCGCCGAGCTTCATGAGGTCGGCGACGGTGTGGTTGCCATCGCGGATGAGTTCATGGAGGTTGTTGGCGATGAGGGCCTGAATGGGCGGCGGTCAGCTTGCTGCATAACCTTTGGGGACAGAGCGACAGTTTGAACGATAGTTGAATTCCCTATGCCTCACTCTGAAATCGCACATGAGTAGAGGCACAAGTGGTAGGTGCAAATCGTACCGTTGCTTCGGAATGGTTCAGGCGGACAGCCCGCGCGAGTCGTCGTTGAGCGAGGAGACCAAGCTGTGTGATGACGAGCTTGTCGAGCTAGAAAGACGATTGTCAACTGTGGAAGCGACATTGGTTGAAATGTTCCTTGGAGATTGAGAAACAGTGACTGCTCAAACTCGGAGCCCGAGGCACCAAAGGCGTAGCTTACCTCCTTGGGCGAGAGATACATGGTGGCCCAAACTGAGAGCTCCCAGAGCTCCAACTAGCTCCAGGGAGCTATCCGTCGCAAGTTTGACAAGCAATAAAAAGGTAGTCAGTCCAACAAGTAAAGTCGCGCGCTCGCTCAGCGTTAAACGAAGTCCGTCCTGCAGCCGCAATCACAAACACGGATAAATCATCCCGGGGATCAGCACCAAAAATAAAATAAAAGAGGAAGAAAAAGAACGAAGTTAGAAGGTGTCCTGGATCGGCACCGTAAAAAAAGAAGCTAACGACGGCTGTAAGTAGCTTCATCAGAGGCAAAGGACGCATTTGGCCGAGCTAGAGACACAGGCACTGGCATTTCGGCGACCAGCACCCGGGGGACCCGACCAGTTCCCGCCATGGCGCACTCTGCCCCCATTTTCCATTGATAAAGACCCTGGGGCTGTGTGTCGTAGGTGTGAGCTAAGAAACAAGCCTGTTTTCTCTCGATGTCTTGCGCTTCGGTGGCAGAGTGGTGGTTGGTCACGCCTGGGAAAAGATAGGGTAAAATGGCACTGGGGTGTGTGCTGTGTGTGCCTGCATCGGAGATAAGAACTGATTGCAACGGCGGGATGGCTTATCAGTTGGCTGGTGGGATGGGAAGTGGTACTCAGAAAGAGATCAGATGCTGGATTGACTGATGTATAAAGTGCCCGTGGCGTCACGACAACCTGAATTGTATTCGACTCGAAATGCTCTGCCTGCTCATTGTACCTGGGGAAAATGTTGGCGGTGGCCGGCCCTGAGGGGTCTCAATTAGCAAATTCGCCGCGGCAGCGTGAGCCGAGACAGCAGGAACACTGAACCAAGCCAGGCAGGAATCATCAGAGGCAATAGCGTCTGGTCCCAGTGCCTCGCCCGATGGCGCTACAGAGCACCAGTGACACTACGAGGCGCTAATTCTCAGTGAGACATGCCAGCGACCCCGACTTTGATCCCATTGATCCCCGCCTGTGCATTTTCGGACAGATGCAATCCTTAACATAGTTGACGTCCATTTCATTAAACATGCGGCGCAGAATCCATCTGATGTCAACTCCAAATTCACCTACCACCCCATCCCGACGAATCGGAACCCAATTGACCAGTCACAGCACCGCAAAACAGAATCAAGCAAAGAACACGGCATTGCCAAGACTCTGGGGATCGTGGAGCCCCTGCTCTTATCTGCGAGCAATCATGGACGGGAAACCTAGTCCACGACATGCAAGGACAAGGACATGGGGGGTCCATAAATCGCCATCAGACCAGTTGACCCAAGAGGGAGGTGCAGTGCGGGTTGGCGTCTGATATCTACCTACCTAGGTACCTAGGTAGGTAGTCTGGGGCGGCATGTCACGTGCAGATCACGTGCTAATTGCTTGTAGCCATAATACTGCTTCGTTTGCTTGCTTTCCTGCGTTCGGCTCACATGTGCATGCAAATTCTCTGTAGCGACAACAATGAAAAAAGCAGAGCATCTGTGCCTCGACCATGTGCTGATCCATATGTCGTATATATGCCCAATACTCCGAGACTCCGAGCTCTGTCGGCGCCCGCATCACGAGCCCATCAATCCAACGCTTGCGTGATGTCGCGAGCTTGCGACTGGACATTTAGGCCGGTGATGCTCTCGTTACCCGATAACGAGGGCCGCAACTTCCGAGAGCATTCAACTTCGTGTAGCTTGGCTTGTTTATTAACCTGTGCATATACACAGAAACGAATGTCTTAAAACAGCAAAGCCAACTATGAATCTCATGATGTGGCAGACTTAACCAATGGTGTTAACGCGAACAGCTGGTCTTGTCACCACAAACGGCCCCGGTGCTGCTGCGTGAAGACGAAGCTAAAGAAGATTTGCAGCCTTTTTCTCTGAAGGTTGAGTTTTGCACTCGGTCGATGTTATGCCATGGATCCTCACTTGGCTTTTGGGCAAGCCAGCGATCCATGGGGTTCGCAGCAGTTTCTTGATGTGTTGACTCAGCCAAATGAGACGAACCACTGGTTAACCTCTTAGTACCTTTAAGAAGGAATTTCGTTGAAGGGTAAGTGAGGAGCTTACGGTCTCGTAACCTTTGTCATAGTACAGAAGGCTTGGTCACCTTGCTCCTTATCCATGTTCGCTGACAATTCGTTCGTGGGCATTAAAAATTAATACTGCAATGTAGGTCCTTTTGGTGTTGACGAGATTTTGACCGAACAGAGGCTGCCCGTAAATATATCTATTTGGTAGCCATGCCATGCCCCTGCTTCAAATAGGCTGGGGCCACTTAGGGCATACTGTCTCGAAATTACGCATTGTCCTCTAAGCCCTCAATGTATTATGATGCAATGCATCGGTACGAAGTTGAAGCAACGTATGTGAATGAATGCCATCCAGATATATGGCCCCGGATTTGTGGCCCCAAATCATGAGTCTTCAATTCATGAAAAGGCTCTATGGGCTCAGACGATACATGGCATGGAATGGACTTGGCTCCCCTGTTCCATCGAGTAGCTCATTGATGGGCTAGAACGTTTGCTTCTTCCGCCGGAGCCTCAATTTGTGATTCCTTGTGTGTCTCAAAACCACGATCCTCCATACAGATCGTCGCACAACCGCCATCTCAAAGGGTTTGATTGAAATGCTATGCTGAGGAGTGGAAACGGAAACTACCTCTCGAATCGTATTACTCGGAGTCGTGAGAGCTATAATGAGTCCACTGGAGAGGACCTAGTCCCTTCTCGTCTTTTGGTCCTGCGCCTCTGTCTTTTCTCGCGCTGTTTTACAGTCTTCCGCGCTGTTTTAGGGGCCATGGCCAGCTCTGGCGTATCTGATGAATCCTGTCTAAGTGCCTCTGCATAAGACAATCGGATTGGCTCCAGTGTCAGACCCGACATAGCGTTCGGGTCGGCAAGTCCCAAACTATGTCGTCCGAGACTCAGAGAAACCAACAGCTCCGCCCAGCAACGTTCTCGACGCCATTCAACTGCTGCCCTCTTCGACGAACCAGCTCCGGATATTGTGCATCTCCTTCCCACCTGGTTGCTGCAGGGACTGATGCCATCCGCTTTATGCAGTATGCTGCGATATAAGTAATCCTCTGCGTCCAAGCTCCGAAGTTTTGCTAGCCTGTACAATTTGGATGTTTCGCAATTCGATGAAGTGCTGAGTTGCTCTATTGATTGGTACAGATCCCACCTGGCAATTCGCAACTGGTCCTCCCGCCGCAGCGAGGACTCTATGATTTCATCGCGAGGGAGAAATCGATCAGTGAATAACCCCATAAAAATATCGTTAGTTGTGTGAACCACTTTTTCCAGCTTTCGCAATAGTTCCCCCTCGAACAATGGCTGACGAGAGGCCAATAGGCCACTGGCATCAGACGGATCTGGCAAACAAAGACTGCTTGGGCTGAATCTGCATGTGATACTGCCGTCATCAAGCGTACTACTCGCGGTGTTGGGGAATATGAGGAAGAGTCGTCCATTCTGGTGGATTTGCTCGAGAGCCTTTGTTGCCGTCGCCGAATGTGACGACGTCTGGATTGACGAATTTCGCGGCACAAGCCTACCAGGTTGTAAGCCTCAGCCTGCAGCGTTAGGCTCTCATCGTCAAGAGAACTGAGAATAAAATGCTCTACATGTCCCTCCGCTCGCACAAACCGTTCCATGCGGTAACGCCCACCCAGCACTGCACCCACGAAGCTCTCATATGGTATATTGAAGAGCAGCTTGTTAAAACCGGATGTCGCGTCCCCTTTCATAGTTCTTCTAGTACATATTGTCAGTAAGTTTAAAGAGGCAACGCAAACCTCGTACATGATTGCCAACCTCCTTGACGACATGTTTGTTGACGAGAACTCTACGACAATAAGCGAGTCAATTAGTGTGGTGCGAAGCCTTTCTTGGTGGAACCTGTCGTGTTCGCTAAGAAAGCAATCTCGAACAATGGCGATGCAGTGTGAGTCTGCCAAAAGCAATAGCAGAAAAGCACCGAAGTTGCCATTTCCACGAGGCCTCTAGTCGCTTTGACCATCCTGCATATTAAAGAGATGTGACCAGGACTAAAGCAACACCTCGGCGAGGCGCAAGTGTCTGATGTTGCCGTGGCATGCGATGGTTTGCAGACATCTTTGATGATCTATTGGATGTGAGGCTTGTCAGCCTCACTTTCTGCAAGTCTCCTTGCAAAAAATGGCCCCAACGTCTGCGCCAGCTACTTCGCAAATGGCCTTGGATGGGTGCATTTTAAAGTACTTTTGTTGAGGTACTAGTTACGAGTGCTCTCTATGCGGCTCATTAGGCATCTCAGGAATATGTACTCGAGCTCACAAGTCGTGGCCATCCAGCCCCCATTCCCTCCTCGGGGTTTGGCCTTTGGGGTCAATTGTTTTGGGGCCATTTCTCTGAGGCCAATTCCAATTTTCAGAAGCAAAACTCAGCTCCTTGACCTGGAGCTTGGTGCAATGACAGCCGTATAAAAGGAGGTACGGTACCCTCCGTAACGCCGAAATTGACAATCGCTGTCAATTACGCTACACCACCACAACACAACAAGACAACCCCTTGGTGAAATCCTATGACTTCGAAAAGGTTCCTCACCCTGAATTTGAAAATTCTACTTTCGTTCGCCTAGGATAGCGATGAAACTTTGAGATCATTTTTTTTTCAATTGTCTCGCGTTTCGTTTTGCAGAGGGCATCGTCGACAAGTCTCTCCCTGGAGGAGGGTTGCCTCTGAGAAGCCGCCACAGAAGGCTTATCAGGGGCAGAGATTATTACTTGCATATTTCAACATTGTTCGACTACATCTTTTCCTTTTACAGCACAACGAATCCTCTAGGGCCGCCTCAGTCAACGAAGGAACCGTTACTAGCCGGCCTCACGTCTCAATATAGGCCCGTTACGCCCACGCCCACCGACATTAACCTCCTCCCAACCTGAGATATGTCGAGCTTCGACGGCCCTGATACAATTATAAATTGCTCCATCTCCATCTCCCTCTGCTCTGGTGCGGGGCTATTGTGACCCCGCGCCCGACCAATTCAGAGGAGCAACCATGATCATCGCTTAAGATGGCCGGGGTCAGGCCCTCATGAAGCTTGCGAAGACTACAATTACAGCCTCAGCGAGTTTCTTGACAACTTTCAAACGACTGTTAATGACGAGACGTGGATCTCCAACAATGTTACTGCTCAGAGCAGTTCACTGCCTGCTGAATCCGATGGCCCAAACCACTACACCAAACCGCCCGACTCACACCTTGAATACAGATATGATGCATTGTGTAGCCTATGGGACTTGGATTTTAGCGAGCAGCAGTTACTGCCAGAGACTTTAGCATTGTCTGAGATTAACTTCTCCTCACAGGCGGAATCTCTTCTTACCTTCATCACTGCAAACACCGAGAGCATGAATCATGGCAACGAACTTGGTCAGGCTTCTGAAGCTAGAAATCCAGGGATTTTCGTATCAAATACGTTCAACCAGCCAAAATTCTTCCCAAATGATTCGGATACAGCTCCACACATGTCACAGAACGCTGGCTTTTCGCCACGGATCACAGCCAAAGACTTGCCATCCTACTATGAGAACCAGGCAGCATAGGCTGGCAGCACATCAGACGAACAATGCCAAGTCAGCAGCTCTTCCTCTGCGTTTAGCACACCGTTGTCCTCGGAATCCACAACCCATCCCCTCGTGATACCCATCGAATCCACATCCCATTCCCCCGTCATGCCCCCCGAGGAGCAACTAGTGTCAAGCCAAGGGCCGAGCCGCTGTCAATACATTTGCCAAAGAGGATGCGATAAGGTATTCCGGAGTCCCAAAGACCTAGAGAGGCACTATAAGACGAGAGCGCACGCGAAAGCCAGTCTTGGCTTATACAGATGTCGATGTGGATATTCGAATGCTCGCAAGGACCATTACTGCAGACATTTGGCTCAGAAGTCTTGTGTCCCTCAAAATCTTTACTTCAGCTGCATTTGTTCGGAAACACCAGAGAAAGAGAACATAACGGAACATGTGGCGCATGTGAAAACGTGCAAAGTAGGGCGACGAGCGCGCGGACGACCAAAGAAGACAGCGTTGATCACCACTGCACTGGTCTCTCAATAAACGACGCAGGTTCTATTCCAGGACAGTACAGCCAACAGAAGATCGGTGATTCATTGCAAGATTACCTAAGATGAGATTCAATTGCAGTTTTTTCAAGGAAATCGGTGGCTGGATTGTGTCTGTAGCAGCTTGCACGAGACATCCTTCCCATCCTGATTTGCATGATCCCTGGTGCAGAACATGGCCCTGGATGGCCATGTGTCTGCTTTTGTGCTAGCGGTTAAAGCACACGACTCTCTTTTGACTTTCTGTTTTGCATTCATTGATTGTTAGAGTTTTACAGAACGTTGCTGTAGTCCTCTGGCTGCCAGAGCCAGTCTATTACAGCACGGTTGCTACTTATCCCCATTGTTTCCATCACCCGCTTTTTCGTCTTTCAGTGTTTCAGTGTTTCAGTCTTCCAGTCTTTCCGTCTTTCCGTCTTTCTTATTTTTTTTTTTTTTTTTTTTTTTTTTTAATAAATAATACTACCTAGTCCTATTAACATTGACTACTCTTCATATCTAAAGGTTATGCATAAGTTTTATTTCTTGATTTTTTTTTAAAAAAAAGAAAAAGAAAGGAAAAGAAAGAAATACTGTGTCACATCGCCCGAGTCAATACGGGCTACCTTCGTTTCTAGCTCTTACAGCTTCTTGACGTGATATTCAGGAGCAAACATTTTTCAATACCACGCTCGTTACCACAGTCTGAATTCTGGATGCTTTGCTTGCCCTTAATGTGTTGCGGTGAAATTCAAAGCCAGAAGCAGAACATAACAGAGTTGCTTAGTTCCAACGTACGTGCACAACTACTACTTACACTGCAGGCACGATGATGAAATTGCTGTATCCTAGTCCACTTCCAGACATAGCAAGCAGATCGTTCCCAGCATGACACCTCGCCAAGGGAATGACGTTCTCAATATCGCTCTCAGGCAAGAGTACAGATGATATATCAATTCGAACGGTGTCCGTCCAAGAATAAAGAATGCGATGCGCCGACCGCTTACCGTCTGCCTAAACGCCTAACCTTACAGTAACAATTGCCACCAGCCGTAATTAGGATACAAGAATAAAAAATGAAAAATAGCCCGTGAAACCTGATGACATGGCATACCCCAACCCAGGCCGACGATAAATGGAACAACTCCGTTTGTGACCGTCCTGAACCGCCTCTTCGTTACTTCATACAGAAAGCACCGTTTCAATTCTTTATGCGCCAGAATGACGATCTTCCACATTGTTGTCGAAGCACATCCCTTTCAGGGCTAGCTTTACTCTTCTTCAACTTCCTCATCCCATTGCTCCTTCTCCCTCTTGATGAGCTCCGCCATGTCGCCCGGCTTGAAGATGGAGCTATCCGGGTCTGATTGTCGCGGCACCTTGTTGAGATTCTCGTCATCGAATACCGACCCGATGGTATCGATCCAGCGTTTCCTTCTCTCCATCAATGTCTTGGTCTGATCTCCGATGCCTGGTCGCGCCGTGCCTGCAGCGCCGCCCACAAAATGGCTGCCTCCTCCTGCACCTCCCGGTCGCTTCGTCTTCTTGCTCTTGCCCATGGTGCGAGTGCGCTTCAGATACGCAGCCTGCACCTGCGAGTCCAAATCTTCCAGAATGGTCTGGTATTCTTGGTTGGCCATTCGCTCACGCACCAAGTCCGTCAACCGGGCCTTGCGAGCTCCGTTGATCAACATTTGTTCCTTGAGCCGTGATTGTAGCAGGCATAGCCTGCCCGCAACCTCGTCATCGTAATGTCCGTCGTACTCGCTCTCAAATCCCTCTTGGGGGAGGAAGCCGATGTGCCTCAATTCCTGCTTTAGGCGTTCGTCTACCTGCGCATATTCAAGTTTAGGATGGGTCGCCTTCTTCCATGCCTCCGTCGATGATTCGCTCATGTATGTGGCCGGTGGAAGTGGGTTTGGTTTATCTTCGCCATTCTGCTCTTCTCCATTTGCATCGCCGTTCATGGAAACATCGCCATTTGTAACTCCGTTGGTGGTTGGCTTGTCATCAGACCCCTGGGAGCGGCTCTCTGGTCGCAGCAGTTGAAGTAGCCGGGAGGCCAGCGGTCCTATGGACAGGGCATCTGTCTCTCCGATGCTATCACTCATGTTGTCTATGTTGCCTCGTGGTTGATTTTGAGGAAGCTTTTCTCGTCCTTGCTGAGGCGAGTCGACTGACATGGCTCCGTCTTCCTCCGCCCATATCTCGGTATAATGCCTCTTCCCCCGCTTCGGCATAACAAACGGTGTGACTCGGTCGCCGCGCTCACGAAGAAATGCCAAATCTTCCTCGGAAAATGGTCGGAAGTAGGGATCGATATATGTCGAAAAGGTGGAAAAGTTGATCTGACTGCTAGGTTTCGCGTTACTGTAATCGGCGTCCGGGGGGTCGCCCGCTATTAGGTTCGATAAATCGTTCTTGGGGTATACGGCGACCGAGTAAATCTCTTTTCGCTCCTCATCTGACATGCCCTCATGGACGGGCCGAATTTCGTAGACGGTAGGATCGGGAAAGGTGGATGGATCTTCACCAAATGTTTGCGCAGCAGGCATTTGTCGCTTCGGAGGCGCACCTTCATCCTCGGAGCTAGACTCGTCCTCATCATCATCGTCCTCCTCTTTCTTTTCTTCCTTTGCCTTGTCTACGTCCATCGCTGACGGTGACGCCGCGGCTACAGGTGACAACGACGAGCTCGCAGAGTCTGCTCGAGAATGTTTCCGCTTCGCATCTTTCACAGGAGATGATTGATCTATAGGCAAGTTCCAATCAGTATAAAAAGACAGCACGGCCGCAGGACAATACATGCACAGCCTGAACAAACGGAGGGCTGCGATGGCTGGGGAGCGGGAACATACCGTCTTGTGTTTGCGACTCAGACCCCTTCTTCCTCTTGTGTTTGGATCTCTTGCCCTCTTGGTCGCCGTCAATGCGCATGTCATAGTCGTCGGGTCGTTTCTTTTGTTCGTCCGCAAGATGTCGCATGCCTCTGTCATAGAATGTGGACCGCTTCTCCATGATGTTGCTCAAGTTCTTGAGCTTCTCCAGCATCGCGTCAACACTTTTCGAATCGGGCACTGTCGCATTGACAGCGCTTGGATCGACGAGATCTTCATAGCTTAGATTGTTCTTGAACAGAATTACTCTCGTGTTGAGGTAGTCTGGATCGTAGAATTCCTGCGGCGGCAAGCTGGTGGATGGCGCTGGTGTGGGAGTAGAATTGCGGCTCTGTTTCGGCATCACAGCAGTGTTCTTTTTGCCAGAGCCGGCGTGGCTGGATCCAGGAGCCATGCTTGGCGTTGAGAATTGAAGGTGATCAGTTTCTCATGGATGGATTCGATGTAATAAAATGCTTGTGTTGATGGAACAGGCTGATGAATCAATGCCTAGAATGTCATGTCGCGCCTGCACGTCACAGCAGCCTTATTGTGATTGGTGTGAATGCCGACGGGGTGGGGGGCCTGGCTTAAGGTCGACATGGGCGCAGCACGGAGCCGGAATAAATATCCCGCGCGACTCTGCGCTGCGTGGTTCCTGAAAGCTGTTTTTGGAGCGCGATGGCAACTTGATTGGTCAAATCGCATTGTGGTGTACTGTGGGAAAGCTTCCAGCAACGAGAATAAAGCATCATGATTTGCTAGTCAACGTGCAAGGAGGCAATATGAAAGATGCCCAGTGCTCGTCACTAAGTAGCATCCAAAGAACGAAAACAAATGCTACCGGGATGTTCCTTTCGAGAGTATGATGCTGGACGATTCATGTCCGTTTTGCACAAGAAGAAAACGCTGAAGGAAGGCGCGAAGGACCAACCAAGTGACCTTGCAATACTACATCGCACGGCTTCAACTCACATTTCTCCATCCGACTTTCTATGCCCAGCTTATCTGCCACTTGGCAATCGCTATACACTCATCTCGCGGAGCTATTATGCTTGCAGCAGCATATTACGCAACGCATATCATGCTTGTCGTCGAGCATGTCGCGATGCGGGCCACAAGCTCTTTCCATATTCCAAGCTTCTCAATATCACTGTGATGTGTCGTATTTTAAGACTTACAAGAAATATCGGCCGGAAAGCTACGAAACAGCTCCTGTCAACTGGGCCGAACAGTTGAACAGTATGCGCTCTAGTTCCAAAAGAATAAGGTCAGGTAGATTTTTGTCGTCTTCTGTTTCCTCCCTGGAAATTAAACACAATCAGTTCCGACACATCAGCTGCCACTTCTGGCCGTGTGTTGCTCCCAGGCATCGGCTTTTGATACGACTTGACAGTGTTCATGGCACGTTGAAAATCAGCGGCGTTGCTTCGGGCAGCTGGCCACTCCCTTCAGCTCACAGAGTCGTAAAGGTGTCATTCATGATACTTGTCATGGTCAGTCACCTCCCACTCAAGCGAAATCGGCAGTATGATGGGAAGATGCAAGCGATATCTTGTCAAAGCTTCGTCTGTAACTTATGTGAGCTTCTCGTCCTGCATTCGTCATTCAACAAATACTGAAAACTTATGAGCCGCCAAGAACCTGATTTGATATCTTTCTTAATATGAAGGAGGTTGCAAGGATGTACATGAGAGGACTGGGTATCGTCAGATACACTGGGCAACACAAATCCGCATCAAGGTGCGGGAAGCGAACCTTGAACAATTCCTTACTCTCTCAGATAGATGAGGATTTTTATTGATCCAAGACACTTCGTCGCAGTACGCCTGACGGAAACATACCAAGAAGTCAGCGGTGTCACTGCAACTAGCACGCAAGGCGATGACAACAGCCTCCCAAATGGTTCAGGTGCGACTGGACCCTTAAGTCAACCCTGTCAAAAGCATACGTGTTTTCAAGACACGTATGTAACAACGGAACCGATCAGCATCTCCAGCAGCGACGCACTAATAGGGAGAATGCATATCAATGCTGTCAGCTTCTGCGGCAAGCCGATCCGAGTCCTTGATTCTCAACACTTTTGAGTCCACAAAATTACAGCACGAAACAATACGATGGAAAGACAGCCCCATGCCAGGGTCCTATGCCTGCATGTGCAGAGCAGGCGTCATCCTATTGGCACTGACGAACTGGGCCAGCGGTTCACCAACCACACGAGAGCTCTGGAAGAGCGCTAAGGCCGTCTTGAGCGGACTGTCAAGTCAATATGCCACTATTTAGCTCATTTCGAGCTTTAAGGCGCCTTCACATGTCAGAATGAGAGAGCAGTGCTTGGAAAATCCCAATGACCTCACCAATCATCAGCACGGATGTCGCAGCTCAGGGCACCGCAAGTCACCAAATACTTCATGCAATTCCTCAACAGAATCATCGCAGAGGCATTGGGACGAGACGCGTCTGGGAGCGGCTGCTCTCGGTGTTGATTTGCCAGGGTGCTGGACGTGCCTCTGCAGACGCAGGCAACCTTGCATTGCCTCGCCCTACGGCCTACGGGTTACCCAGCTGGGCAGCTAACAGGGCGGTCCTGATGGGATAATGGCTGCCAGACCAGAGAGGAGGGCACATTAACGGGGAGTGATTTATAGTATGTGCAGTGTGGCACTGAGCATCTGGCGTAAAAAGCTAAACGGCTGTCCCCAGATTCGACAACTGAGGCCCTTCTTCCCGATCGGCGCAGGCACGAACCTGTTTCCCTCAAGACAATTGGCTCGTTGAAGCGCAAAGAGTTCGGATGCTACGCCAGCCAAGCTGGTGTGGTATCGATTTGAGGCTTGCGAGCATTGTCTCTTTTCTCGATGAGCTACCTCAAAAGGCACGTTGCCCAGCCATGTGCCCCAGCCATTGGCCCACGCCGTGCCGGGCCCCGTTTGAAGCGGCCTGCACGACCCGCTTCAACCCACGATGATCCCGGGGTTGGTGGACTCGCGAGTTCGTGGAGCCGGCTGTTGTAGGTAATGCATACTATGATATGATATTGCAGTGTCCTCAACCGCTGTACTGTACTGTATGTACGTGGCCGCCGATATTCGATCCCAGAGCAAGGCGGTAGTGGCAGCTGGGCTAGAAAAGAAGACCGGTGGGGGGAAAGTTGTGCCATTGGCATGACCGCTTTTACCCTTCCTTGCATTCAACTCTGCTCGAGACAAGCTTCCGGCCCATGCTGCCGTTGATACTGGACGTCGTGTCACCCAGTAGGCCCAATTGAGCAGCACAAGCCTGAGCGGCGAACCTGGCTTGGACGGCCACCCCCTTCTCGCGCGAAATATACAGTCTAGTCTTTGGGTTGCCCCCTTGTCATGTTGTGTTTGACTGTGGATATTGGTTCCCTCATCTTGACTGGCGTCCGTTCAGATGAGGCATGAGGAGTGCAGATGTGTTCGGGTGCAGATGTGTGCGTGTAGTTCCAGGGTCCAATGGATCGCCCGAGTTCCCTCCCTCTAGTCAGTACAACTTTCCTCTGAGCCGTAGACGCTCTATCCTGGTATATAGGTCCTCACGCCCAGCTCCCCTCGTGCTTCGTTTCCTTTTCGTTTTCATCTGTCTTGTTTGACTCAACACTTTCATTTCAACCCCAATTACGCTGCTCTGAGTGTTCAACAACCTCTGGGCTGCTTGATTCTTCCCAATCTCTCTGTATTCGTACAATGAGAGAATACCATGGCTTCTCATGTATGTTTTCTACCTTATGCCTTTTTGGCCTGCCCCTCATTTGCTTCCCCTCCCCTCTCCACCATCAATTGAGATTGATCGCGTGCTGACAAGATTCCAATCTTAGGGTGGTAACGTATTGCCCTTTGGCATTGACCTTCAAGTTAAACCTCTTTATGCTGGACTAGCAATTGCCCTCGTTGGAGGAATTGCACTGTCTCGCCTTTCGTCTCGCTCCAAGACCGATGACGACGAGGCTCCTGGCCTCATACAATCCTTCTTCTTGTTCTTTTACTCCTCTTTCATTAAGCCTCATCAGGGCGATTCCAAAGTCAACCAACAAGATGCCCTTGAGAGCTTTTACAAGAAGCAGGCCGGTGCTTATGACTCTACTCGCAAAGTCCTTCTTCGAGGGCGCGAGGACATGCTAGGCTTGGTGGTTGCCCAGCTCGAGTCTAAAGCTGAGCAGGCTACCGCTACCGCTGCCGGAAAGAACCAGACCAAGCGGGTCTGGGTTGATGTACGTGCTGAGAACGCCTTCTTCCTCTTACAATAGCCCACCATTATTCAACACGATGTTGACAGATTAATGTGTATAGATCGGCGGTGGCACGAGCTGGAACATCGAAGCTATGGGACGCTTTGTGAACGTGTCTGAGTTCTTCTCAAGTGTCTACCTTGTGGATTACTCCCCATCCCTGTGCGAGGTCGCTCGAAAGAGATTTGACAGGCTCGGATGGAAGAACGTCACTGTCGTCTGTGAAGACGCTCGCAAGTTTCGCCTTGAGGATTACGAAACTGGAATGAGCCCGGCTCAGAATCCTCTTCGCTCTCCTGCTCTCAGCTACTTCAAGCAGCAACGCCCTGAGCATGGCGGTGTTGATCTTGTCACCCTGTCGTACAGTCTTTCCATGATTGTGAGTGGACTTAAAAGAGCATACCTTGCTATCACAAAAGAAACGCTGAAACTAACTTGACCGGGATATTTTAGCCCGACTACTACTCGGTGATCGACTCAATCACTTCTCTGCTGTCCCCCCATGGCATTTTTGGCGTCGTCGATTTCTACGTGCAGAACAAGGTCGACTTTTCTTTCCGCAACTACACCGGTGGTGCCCTCAGTCGCCATGTCAATGCTCTTTCCCGCATGTTCTGGCGTGCTTGGTTTGACTTTGACCGTGTCGGCCTTGAGCCCAGCCGTCGTGACTACCTGGAGTACAAGTTTGGTACAGTTCTGAACATCAACGACCGTAACAAGGCACTGGGCTATATTCCCTACTATGTTTGGGTCGGCTGCCACAAGAAGCCTTTTTCTCCTTCTAGTCTGCCTCATGAGATCCTCGAGTGTATCGATGCCTTGGCAACCGAGTCACCTTACTTATATCCTGTCAATCAGGGCGACGCTCTGACCCGAGCGATTGAAAGATCTGCTCCAGAGATTCGCTCTAAAGCTTTCATTACTGCGGTACAGAACCTCTCTGCGAACTTGCCCCTTCCGTCCTTCTTTTACCAAAACCACCACTGGCGTATCTATTATGACGACCAGCTGCAGAAGCACACGCAGTTCAATGACGAGTACATTTACGCTTTCACATGGGAAGATGCTCGTGTTGATGAGCGCATTTTGAAGCTTGGTCCCGAAGATAAGGTCTTGGCCATCAGCTCTGCCGGCGATAATATCCTGTCATATCTCGCCCAGAGCCCGGCAAGGGTTCATGCCGTCGACTTGAACCCCACTCAGAATCATCTTCTGGAATTGAAGGCTGCCTCTTACACTGCACTGTCGTACGAAGATTTCTGGAAGATTTTCGGAGAAGGAAAGCATCCTGAATTCCGTGAGATACTTGTAAACAAGTTGTCTCCTCATCTGTCCGCTCGCGCTTTCCAGTTCTGGCTCAACAATACCCATGTCTTCCAGAACAAGAGCGGCTATGGCCTGTATGACACAGGCGGTTCCCGTCATGCCATTCGCGCCATGCGCTGGGTGGCACGTCTTTTCGGTCTTCGTTCCACTATCAACAAACTTCTTGAGGCCAAGACTCTCAAAGAACAGCGTGAGATCTGGCGCCAGAAGATCCGCCCTGCCCTGCTGTCCAAACTTGTCTGCAATCTCGTCGTTGCCCAGGAGAGCTTTCTCTGGACTGCTCTAGGTGTCCCCAAGAACCAGCTTGCCATGGTCGAAAAGGACCACGCTGAGTCCGATCTCGTCAAAGGAGACAAGCCGGTTGCGAAGAACACTTGATCTCACGCAATCTGGCATTACATGGTGAACACGCTCGACCCTGTCGCCGAAGAAACGCACATTGCCACGGACAACCCATACTACTACGTGTGCCTCGCCGGGCAGTTTTCTCGAAACTGCCATCCTCACTACCTTGCTCCTGATGTCCATGCTAAGCTCTCGAAGCCCGGCGCTCTGGATAGCCTCCGAATTCACACTGATGAGCTTGAGGAAGTCATTGCCCGCATCACGCCTGGCACCCTTACTGTTGCCGTCGTCATGGACAGTATGGATTGGTTCGACCCCGGCTCACCTGCCGCCGCTGCCCAGATCACCAAGCTGAACCGAGCGCTGAAGATGGGCGGTCGCGTCATGTTGCGTACTTCAGCTCTAACACCATGGTATGTCAAGGTGTTCGAGGCCCACGGCTTTACTGCCAAGCGTCACGGCAGCAGAATCGACGGTGCTTGCATTGACCGCGTTAACATGTATGCGAGTTGCTGGATCTGCACCAAGGTCGAGAACCTGCCCCCTCCCACCCCGGAGATGGACCGCATGGGCGGCCCTGAAATGCCTAGCTTGACAATCTAAAGTCAAAGACGGCAATCAGCCCATCATTTGTGTCTAGCATAAAACCTATATTAAGGGTACTGTCCAACACTGTACTCGAAGCATTGGTGAAAGCTGGCGCGCGCCAGTGAAACCAAGCGACAACGAGAAACCCCACAGGAAAAATGACACTGAGCGTTGTAAGCTCGAAAATGAATAGCCTGAAATTGAAGGAAATGAATGAACAAATATGAAACAGACTGTAGCTTTGGGATTGAGCGTTCTTAAAGAAGTAAATAAAAACCATATACCCCTTATGAGGTAAATCTCTATTCTGCTAATGATGAAACGTTTATGTGATTCAAGAGCTGCAAGTTTGAGATTGTTTTGTCAGAGGTCAAACATGGATAAAGAACGATTTTCATCGAAGGCTCCAAGAACACCGCCGTACATCGACAAAGGGAATATGAATTCCGTTACCTGTTAACGAATAACGTCTATACAAACAGCGTGGACTGTCTAATCAGCCCCATCGCACATATCAGTATCAAGCCACCCAGTTTTCCCTAACCCTGCCGCATTCCATCATTGTTCGGACACTCAACTCTCCATGAGCTTCGGAAAAAAAAATACACTCCATCATCTATGCCTTCCACACTCGCTTGATCGTCTCTGTTACACCAACGTCGTTCGTCTCGAACTCGTACAGGCCAATTCCGACAGTCAGGGTCGCGGCGTTCAATCCCCACCAGAACAGCTTACGCAGACCGGGGTATCGCTTCTTGGGGATGTAGTCGATGATGACGGACTGGAAACCCATGTGGGAGTGGATCAGGACGGCGGAGCAGAGGATGGCGTCCAGCGTGGGGTTCAGGGAGCCGGATGCGAAGGGGGCGATGGTCAGAGGGACGAGGCCGGCGGCGATAAGGCGCTCAAAGGTCCAGTGGTAGGAGCCGTGGGCGGCGGAGGGAGTTGGGACGGGAGCAGGGTCGTTGACTGGAACATAGATTAGCCTTGTACGTTGGAAAAGGTAAGCTGCCACGATGAAGATTGCTTTCAAATCCTCTCGAATTGACGGATCGAATGCGGTCATCGACATCGGGTAGCCTGGGTTCTTGATCCGTACCTCCGCCCTCGATTCGTTCTGCACAAACACAATGTTAGCCAACCCGTTCACAATTCAGCGCGTACGCGCGCGTCTCTCATCTCAACCCGATCGTGGGAAGGCAAAGAATCTTACGAGGTCCAGGGGGCAAGATAGCCATTCTCTTGCTAGAGGTATGCAGAGCAGCGGTTCTCATCGCGAAGGCAGGAGACCGAGCAGCCAGAGCCGACTGCCGCAGCAGCGAGGGTCGCATAAACGAAGCCATTGTCGTGGTCGGCAAGTGCGGATAGATGAGAGGACCTTCGAATTCGATCTGCAGCCACCTACTCGGATCCCGTAGGCGTGGTTGATTATGGCGCGACGACGACGAAGACGACTAGTGGTTGACGTGCGAATGAAGTTGTTGCTCACTGTGGTTCCCGGTGCTTTTGGGGAATCGAGCACATTGCCGAGGAACTCGAAATAGCGAAGCGCTGATTGGTCGGTGTGGTTCCGTGCTGCACTCATACAGCCGAATTGACGGAGGGAAGAATGTGGTTCCGGGGGGTTCGTGGTGGGAGGTGCTGATTGGACGGGTGTGGCATGTGAAATTTAGGGGAGCTTTCATTTTTTTGGAATTCGATTGTCGTAGGCGGGCTGGCTGTGGTGAGCTCCGAAAGGGTCTAAGTAGCTTTCTTGGATATCGTCAGTCCGATCACGGCAGCGACCAATTTTTCTCGACTGGGTTTGAGTGAAGGACTGTCGAGCCTGGCTGTTCCTCTGCAGATCGATGTTAGGGGAAGTATTGTTACAACAGCTTTTCTGACAATCGGACCGGCGACATATCGCACAGAGCTACGATGGCTCCACGACTATCAGCAACACGGAGCCTGCCACGATGCGCAGCCCGATGGTCCTGTTGTGAAGCGCAGCAGCTTCGCGGTATCGCGACGTCGTACCTCAACAAAGTGGCTGAAGGCGAAGCGCGGTGGGAGAAGAGAGCGGAGAGAATTCAGAATGGCGAAGAGCGCCATGTGTGGGATGTTCTCGACGAGAGAGGATACATCAAGGATGTAGCTGGGTATGTTGAAAAGCTTGGTAACAATTTTTGTTCCTCGACGCACCAAGAGGAAAAGCTTGTCTCGCTAACTGCGGTGTCTGAATCAAATAAACAGTACTCCCGACAAGATCAAAGAGATTATGAGAATCAAGAGAATAGGCGCCTACGTCGGCGTAGATCCCACAGCCGACTCATTACACATCGGACACCTGCTCCCCTTCATGCCTCTATTCTGGCTCTGGTTCCACGGCTATCCAGCCGTCACGCTTCTCGGAGGCGCCACAGCGCGTATTGGCGATCCTACCGGCCGATTACAAAGTCGCGACCACATGAGCAATTCCGAAATTTCGAAAAACGTCACCAAGATCCATTTCCAACTCTCGAAGCTGTGGCATAATGTCGTCACCCTGCGAGAGAAGTATGGCTACGAAAAGGACTGGGCTGCCAAACGACACCTGCTGAACAACAACATGTGGCTGCAGGGCTTGTCAGTCTACGACTTCACCAAACGACTGGCCCGACATACAAGGATCGGACCCATGCTCACGCGCGACACGGTGAAGCGGAAAATGACAGAAGGCGACGGCATGTCACTGGGGGAGTTCATGTACCCTCTCTTTCAGGGCTGGGATTTCTGGCACATGTACAACAAACTGGGGATCCAGATGCAGATTGGCGGATCGGATCAGTACGGGAACATTGTAGCTGGCATCGACGCGCTGAAAACCATTCGTGAGTCCGAAGAGGCACCGTATGCTAAGATGCCTACCGAATGGCAACACGAACCTATGGGTTTCACCGTGCCCCTGTTGCTCGACTCTGCTGGTGTGAAATTTGGCAAGAGCGCAGGAAACGCAGTGTGGCTGGATGAGTTCAAGACATCTGCGTTTGACCTCTATGGATACTTTATGCGCCGATCGGACGATGAGGTGGAAAAGCTTCTGCGACTGTTCACTTTCATGCCCATGAACAAGATTCAGGAGATTATGGTTCAACACGACGCGGACCCGTCCAAGCGCGTTGCCCAACACATGCTTGCCTTCGAAGTACTTTCTCTGGTCCACGGATCGCAGAAAGCTCTTCAGGAAGCGCAGCAGCACCAGTTCCGGTTTGGCGGCGAACTCCCTCACATCATCAACGAACCCTCCGCATCCAGCGGAATTGTTACGCCCAACAACGCTCCCCGAAGCGATATCCAGCTCCCCAAGTCGGTTATGAAGCTCTCGCCCGCGAAACTCTTCTTCGCGAGTGGTCTGGCCAGCAGCAGTAGCGACGGCCAGCGCTTGGTCGCATCGCAGGGCGCCTACGTAGCCGCTCAACCGGGCCAGACTCGCGGCCTCGTCCCCGGCAACTTGTCGTGGACCCCGATGAAGATGTGGTTTCCCGAAGAGACGGCCAAGTACCTCATTGATGAGAAGATCTTGATTCTCCGCAAGGGCAAGCACAATGTTCGCATCGTGGAGCTAGTCTCTGATGAGGACTGGGAGGCCAGCGGCAAGATCTACCCCGGCCAACCGTACACGGGCATGGTGCGACGCATCACGGAGCAGTTGCAGAAGGAAGCCGAAGCGAACGGGCAGAAACTGACGGCGAATCAGCTCAAAAAGTTGGTGGAGGAGAAGACAAGAGAACAGGGGAGCTTGAAGGTCGCTAATAACCCTGATATTGAGCTGCCGAGTAAGCAGGAGGTGCGACAAAGAAGCAAAGAAAGAAAGGACAAGTCTTCAAAGGGACAGTTGTAAGACTATTGTGTATAACAATCTTCATGCAGACGGCGTTTGTCATGGCTTGTACTATTGATGTGTATTATTAGAGTGTAAGATACCACTTAGATTCAGTTGGTTTTTTTTTATCCACGAGTAAAGAATGTGGATAGAATGATCTACTCAGTCATATGTAGCTCCTGCTACTCATAGGAATCATCTGTAGAGAACAGTCAAGTCTCCCTTGGGTACATGTAGCGTCTTTAGCTTGTCCATGATTTCATCATTCGTCAGGTTCTGCTCCGTAATGATCTGATCGAAATGATGACTCCCGTCAGCGTATTTCTGCAAGGAATCTCCCCCAGGCACTGGGCGACTTTCTCCCGTTGCCAACGCGGCAAGATATTGTTTGGACAGAACGTACTTGTGCACGCGGTACAAGCAACCCTTTATAATTCCAAACTGCACAAACCGCCGCACATCCACGTAATTCAGGACATCGAAACCGTTCTCTTGGCTCGTCATTATCCATTCTTTGACACTTCTGCTGGGAGCAAAAGAAGCCATCAGCTTGATGAGATGATAATTGTTCACCCTGGCGCGGCCATGAGATACGTATCCGGCGCACTCGTCGACTATGCCGTCAACGTTGCGGATGAAATCATGGATGCCTGGTCGTGGCGCGTAGCACGAACTGAAGAAGAAAATGTCGATGAGAATGATTGTGTCATAGTAGAGCAGGTGACGGAGCGCAATCTTGGCCAAGTCCAGAGATACTGCGGCCGACTGAGCGATGCGACGTACGTCGGAAACGCCATCAATCTTGGCGATGACTTTCTGGAGAGTAAGGTCCCACGTCGGGTCGATAATCTCGGAGAATTTCACCTTGGAAACGGGGACGTGCCACCCTTTGACAGTCGGAGGTGTGCGGTGATGAGGGAAGAGCTTCATATTGATAGTGTTGGCATCGTCTGAGGAAATAAATTAGCACGAATCTCAAGCACATGCACCAGTAATCCTATCATTCGGCATGGCGGAAAAAGGGCGGAAACACACATACCAACTGGAATCATGCATTCGCCATAGTTATTGAGATCCTCCTTCACAATCTCCAACAAGCTTTCAATCGGCCTTCTTTTGGTCATCTGGCCGCGGAACCCGTCGCCTTCACCCTGACTGAGATATTCATTCTGCTTCTCTATCTCAGAGAAAGTGGCGGCGAGGTATCTCACCACGCCCTCGTAAGGGGTCTGGTCGACATCAGCCTCGATGAGAAGGCCAAAGTTGAACATGAACTCATTGCGCTGATATTTGGCGTGGGCAATAACAACGGGGAAGCCGAGGACGGTGTACTTGCCGTCAGGAGAGTTGATAGTGACATAACGGTTGCAGAAGGGTTGGCGGGGGATAATGTATTCCTGCAGGACGTCAAAATCGATGAGTGGCTGGCGAGCAGTAGTGGTTTCGGAGGCGGTGATGCATCCTGGCGGTGACTGGGCTACGATCTTTGGGCCTGAGGCGAGAGCGTGAGAAGTTTTGAATCAAGAAATATGCTTGAGGCGGTTTACCTTCTTGAGGGAAGAACCTGGCGTAGAATATCCCTTGGATCATGATGCCGACGCAATGGGCTATGAAAAGATGATTCGAGGGAGGTTTGATTGAGGCCGCAGATGGTAATGCATGCTGATAGGATAGGAGCTGAATATTTCAATTGGCATTCATGACATTATGACTGAATGATTCGGCTACGGGAGCATGCCTATGCAATGTTGGTTGATTTCTTGAGACGATGAGATGAAGAAGGTGATGCAAGGACGGTGTTGTTATGGCTTGGCTTTAGTGAACGTTGCGTGAGTTGCAGTTCAGCAGCGCGGCCCGTGTGCATGCACATAGATGGATTGGCGCGCGGTGGCGCTCTGGAAATGCTATCGATGTCATTGTAGCCACCAGTTTTGCGGTAAGACTGCAGTCTGGTTCAAGAGTGCCACACCAGTGCCCCCCGGCTGCCCCGCGATATCAGCATCCGGATTAGCAGGAAGCTGCGTTGCGTTTCTCAATGGCTGTATTCACCGGAGTGTTTGAGCCTGCCGGCCAGCTGCCGCCGGAGCGTCAGGCAGGCACTTATAAACTACTAGCCAAACATGAGGCAGCTGCCAACGGCTGGCTACGCTCCAGGTGGCTTCCTCTGTCTGGTACTACGTAGGTAATTAGCTGAAGGTCATTGCCCAGACCTTTGCTTATGTCGGTAGCCGAGTGTTTCTGTTTCTGCGGCTGCAGCTTCAAGCATCCTGAGCTCCTTTGTTCTTGCACTCTCTTTGTTATCATACAGTAGCCCTGACTCAAGATTAGAATATGTCCCGCTGACGCCGAAAACTTCATTTTAATACAATCAGGTCAGATTCTGCGACAAAACAAGTCCTCTTCTGAACAATTGACAAGCACTCTTCTTCAGGGTCAGTTAGATTGTTATCCCGTGAGATCTGATATATGATACCTAGGTACCCGTTGAGGTTGGCTTTGGCTTGTGGTGACGCCGGCTGGCGAGCATCGAACATCATCTCGCAACTCAATACACCCGCTTTGCTTCTCTGCCTGCCCCACGAGCAGCGCAAGACCAACGAACCACGAACCGACCCACGCCGCCTAGTTTGCCTTTTGAGCTCTGCCGCCGTTGGACCACTTGATTCTGTGTCATTCGCCCGGCTGCGCAACGTAACCGTCCGGGTCGACGTGCGTGCGCACCTGCGCTGCCTATCTCATCCTCGTTCCGTCTTCTGTCGCTTTGCATTACTCAACACAACTGCGGCACTACCATCCTCCGACGAAGTTATCGTCCATTCTCTGCCGCCCTCTGTCGCTTCTCCTCCTACCTGTACTTATTTCAAGCGACGGGTGTCATCCTTGTACTTCGTTGAGCCCTGCCCGCCACCGCTGGGCTGTCTTTCACACACCACTCTTTCTGTGAGATTCTGTGATCGCCCCGCCATCGCTCCAGCAGACGACGATTGGTACTCCCCGCACAGGCGCACAAGCGCAAGCAACGCACGACAGCTCACGATAACCACTTCGTCGCCATGGCCGACAATGCTGAGTCGAGTGGTGATGCGCAGGTCACCTTCAAGGTGAAGACGTCCTCGGACCGCAACCACACCATCACTATGGCCGAATCAGCTACCGTTCTGGAGCTGAAGACCAAGCTTGCCGGCGAGGACCTCGAGAACATTCCCATCGAGCGACAGAGGCTCATCTATTCGGGGCGAGTCATGAAGAACGATGATACCCTCGGATCTTACAAAATCAAGCCCAACAACACCATCCACATGGTCAAGAGCGCCGCCAGCAATCCCACACAGCAAACGCCAACAGGGCCGACCCCCAGAGCCGTGCCCGAGAATATCTCAGCAGGAACCAACCCTAACGATCCCCTAGCTGGCCTAACTGGCGCGAGATACGCCGGCCATCAGACCAACTTTCCCGGCATGGATATGTTCGGACCAGACGGAGGTGTAAGTTTAGCCGTAATCTCTTGAGGATAATTCATCGATCTAAATACCTAACTGCTAACCTTGTATGTGTCAGATGGGTCCCCCCATGGATGAAGAGCGAATTCAACGCATGATGTCGGACCCCAATGTTCAGCAGTCTATGAACGAAGCTTTGAGCAATCCGGATTTCGTCAACATGCTGATCGAGTCGAACCCTATGTTGCGAAACATGCCCAACGCCCGAGAAATTATTACCTCGCCATTCATGAGACAGATGATGACAAACCCACAGATGATGAGCCAAGCCATGCGTATGCAACGAAATATGCGTGGGGGTGACTCAGCATTCCCGGCTCCTGGTGCTACGGATACTACGCCCGACGCTGCGGCTGGGGGCAACACTGCGACAGGGGAGAACGCAAACCAAGCGTCGAACCCTTTTATGAACCCTTTCATGATGCCGGGCATGATGGGAGGTGCAGGCGGAAACGGAGGGACGAACATGGCTCAGATGCTCCAGGCCTTGAACGGCTTGGGCGGTGGGAACCCGTTTGCTGCTCCGCCGGCCACGAACCCTGCGAGCAATCAAGGCTCCCAGGGCGGCGCTCAAGGATCAGAAACCCGCGATAACCAGAGCACTTCAACAGGAGGTGACAGTGGAGCGCCGAATACCCAGAACCCGAATGCCGCCAATCCATTCGCCGCTCTTTTCCCTCAGGGAGGCAATGCTGCCAACCCCTTCGGAATGACACCGGAAATGATGCAACAAATGATGCAGATGCTGGGAGGAGGAGCCGGTGGTCCTACGTCACCTCCGGATAACAGACCTCCAGAGGAGAGATACGCAGAGCAGTTGCGCCAGCTGAACGATATGGGCTTCTATGATTTTGATCAAAACGTGGCGGCTCTTCGAAGGAGCGGAGGTAGTGTACAGGGGGCGGTTGAGCACCTCTTGAGAACAGACTAGTAGTTGTACAGCCGTTGAGGTCACTGGGGGGTTAATATTGAGCATTATTACGCTAGGTGGACATAACAAAGGTTTGCATGGGATAAGGGCTATGAGAAGGCAGCATGGGTCTGTAAGCTGTGATTCCGGCCTGAGATGGAGACGTTGTCAGAACTGAACAGGAGATACCTTAGCATGTTAAGACACTGCCGTTACGACAGTTAGCGAAATACGAGAACAAATCTATTCTCGAAGGCGAGGTGTTGAACTCTCTTATTCACGCAACTCGTCTGGTAAATCTAGCCAATTAGGCGTTTCAATATGCCACACTTGTAGCATGCCGCGTCGGTGCAGTTGAGGAACCGGTCCGCTAGTTTCGCAATCCCTCTTTGACTTGTTTTTCAAAAGCAGTCGGTCATTGCCATCGACTTCGTCAAAAAAAGTCATCTTTGGCAATTAGGAGCTACAATTGTCCTGGGCACAGTGAATTAAAACCAGTGTAGAACAAAATTTCAAGCTAGGAAACTTCCATCAACTGCACCGTGCTATTCCTGACAGCGACGACCCGGACCACAAACGCCTCGTCAATACTAGTCCCGATTCGACTCAACCGCAAGCCATCTATGCGTCTCGACTCCAGCACACTCAGGAGCACGATGGGCGTGTGACGGGGTGACATCATGCCATGGCTCAACGACGTCACTTTGTCACAAATGCGCAAAACATTAAATACGCCCTTTCATCGTCATGATACAATGACATCTCTGTAATGGCTCTATACCAACTTAATTGTCAGATTTGAATTTGTGGAAATTTGATTAAAAAAAAAAACAAAAAAACAAATACCATCATGTCTTTGAGAATAAGAGCCACGTGCCTCATACGTCTCCGTCTTAGTCACCGAATACACACCACCCCACGACGACTCGTCGATCAATCCGCGAAACAAGCCGCCGATGAAACAGGCAAGGTTCTCAACGGCGGCGGCGAAGGCACGCTGGGAAGAACGGGAGGCGGAGCAGACTTGCAGTCTACTGCGAAGGGGGCGCCGGGGAAACCCAAGGTCGTGAACTTTAGTACGCCTGGAAAGCCTGGAGAGGAGAAGAATCTGTCGGAGGAGCAGAGGGAGGTTGAGGAGCATAATCGGGAGTTTGATAGGACGCATGGGAATGCAGGGGGAAACGGGAGGGAGGCTGGCGAGGGAAAGAATTCGTGATTGTGGAAATGAGAATATGAGGGCATGATTTGTGAAGATTGGTATCATGAATTACTTGTGAATAAGACATGCATGATATATCATCGAATTCACCACCATTTGGCTCGAGAGTCATGCCTGTTCCATTATACATTATAAGCCTAACTGCCTCCGTAGCTGGCTGTATATCTGCTTCGAAGTTGAGGTGGATGTCTCTATCCCGCTCCCCGAGTATACATATTCCTAGTCTTACCAGCGACTGTATCGGAATGAAGGTACCCACCCGTCACAGATTGAATGTAACCCATTCAAGTCGGGAAATGGGGCTCGACTTCCCACAATTGATAGGCCTGCTCAAATGATCCCATATAGCGACAGAACAATGCGGATGCAGAGCATCGTGATCATTTTGCTGGTAAGATGTGTACATTACACCAGTTCGTCTCCTGCATGGCCAGCCTTGGCATTATGTCAGCTGCTGTTCAATCAATCGAAATTCCTAAGGAAAGAGATGGAACAAGCTTATCAGGGTAACTATGACTATAAATGGAGATCATACAAAAATCTTGTCAAGGAAAACCAAAGGGTTCGTCTCATCACAAACGGCTGGGCAAGGGAACATCAACAATTTTTCGGACAGTAAACTTACCATGTGTATGGATGGCGTCTCAGCCATCTTGCTAGCTCGACCTGCGATGATAGCCTTTCTACCGTATTACGACTGTCTTGGCGCTTGTTTTATGGTCTTGGGCTTTCATAATGCCCATCATCCTCTGCTTTTTCATGGCCGTCCTAGATTGCTCGAGCCGGCAATCTCACCAATTGCACCGCGAACGTAGTCAACGAGGGCCTTGACCATACCCTGGGGCTTCCCTTTTCCATCCGAACCGCGCACAGGCTCGGTCCCCATCGTGGGCAGCACATTATCGCCAGCTGACAAGCTCACAAACAGGGCAAATGGAACAAGCCAGACGCACAGGCCAAAGTAGGAAGCGATCATAGAGAAGCTAGGCACGTCGACTTGGTCGTAGTACGAGGATCGTTGGTATGCACGCGTCTGGGCGTTGGAGAAATGGCGGAACCACACGTAGTGATCAACAAGCACGAGGACTAATACCATCCATCAGCATCATGGCCTCAAGCACACAGCGACATGTTCACAGTCAAGGACTTACCACACGACAGCAGAAATAAGGGATCAGACAGCTTCACAAAGGGAAACCTGCGCATATTTCCCAGGTACACGACATGGGCAAAAATACCCAATAGGGTCGCGCCAAAGGGGAAGCCATCCACCAGCCATAGAACGACCTGCACTCCGATGATGGTGTATATGAGGCGGGTGAGCAAGCGCTTCGCGACGACGGTGTGCTCTTCCACGAGCTCCGAGAGGTAGTAGAGTCCCGAGGCGATGGACAGAGTCAGGAAGCAGAAGCCAATGAGGGCTCCCGCATAGCCGATCAGTGGGAGAATCCACATGGCTGGCTATGTAATCAAGTGTCGAAAGAAAGAAAAGAGGAATGAAATGAAATGAAAGAAAAGAAGGGTCAGTCGGTTGGGAAGAGAAAATGGGGGAAGTGGATTAGAGATAAAAGAAGACAGCTCCAGACACGAGCTCCGGGTGCGCGCTGGCAAAGGACACGTTCAGGGGCCGCGGGAGGCGTGGCAGGGCGGAGCTGTGGCAGCTTTATAAGTCGCCGTTGCTCAATAAGGCTTCCGTCTTGCGAACACCGAACCTTTCAATGGATCTTAAAGAACTATAAATCTACCCATATTCATATCATAAATTTAAACTCGATCATTCAAAGCACGTAGACGATCATCAGCCCGGGATAGGACAACTTCTAAGGCGCCATGCCTGACCTATTTGGTACGTACCTCGACTCTGCGCTCGAACACGCGACGATCCCCATGTGGCTCGTGCTCCCGTATCTTTTTTTCCCTGGCATGCCCCGCCACTTCCCCTTATCGATAACACCCCATCATCCACGAAAAAAAGTGTGCTCTCTCGCCCTCATATCAGCATCGCATCGCATCGCCAATCCATACTCCATGGTTCAATTGAGTTCTTCCACCCTAGAACTTAAGACAAGTCTATTAGATCAAATATAGCTCCTCACATCTTGACGACGCAACTCGCCCAACATGTCTCGTCCCGAGGACACTCTGTACGTTTCGCTCCTATCACCACACCGACTTCTCATTCAGAACTAACACCACCTCCTTCAGCGCCGCCGACGTGCATTACGATGACACCGAAGCCCGCAAATATACCACCAACTCGCGTATCCAGAATATCCAAGCCTCCATGACCCGCCGCGCCCTCGAGCTCCTGGACCTCAAATCACCCTCACTCATCCTCGATATCGGCTGCGGCAGCGGTCTCTCCGGCGAGATCCTCTCGGCTGTAGACCCCGAAGACGGCGGACCACACACATGGGTCGGCATGGACGTATCTCCCTCCATGCTCGACATAGCCCTCCAGCGCGATGTGGAAGGAGACCTGCTCCTCGCGGATATAGGACAAGGCGTGCCTTTCCGAGCGGGTAGTTTCGACGCGGCCATCAGCATCTCCGCCATCCAGTGGCTCTGCAGCGCCGAAAGCAGCGACACTTCACCCACGGGCCGACTCACGCGCTTCTTCAACGGCCTATACGCTTCCCTGAAACGAGGTGGCCGCGCCGTGTGCCAATTCTATCCCAAAAATGACGTCCAGCGCAACATGATCACCCAGGCGGCTGTCAAAGCTGGCTTTGGCGCAGGTCTGCTCGAGGACGACCCTGGCACCAAGAACGTCAAGCTGTACCTTGTTCTTACAGTGGGCAACGCCGCTGTGTCAGGAGCCTCATCGGATATCACCGGCGTTGTCGCAGGAATGGATGACGTCGACATCATGGATGCCCGCAAGAAGCTCAAGTCCAACAATGGTCCGTTGAAGAAAGGCACCAAGGCATGGATCGTCAAGAAGAAGGAACAGCAGGAGAGGAAGGGCAAGGTTGTCAAAGCTACGTCCAAATATACGGGAAGAAAGCGACGAGTTGCATTCTAGAGCCGTCATTGCGGCTCTCTTCTGTTCCCTTGGGCATTGCATGGCGTTTTATGGATGGGAGATTTTTGACTTAGTGATGACGACTTTTCACTAGATTCAGGTACAGAAAATAGATACCCTTGCATATAATTCCTTTAGCCTTGAAGTGATATAGCCGTGTCATTGGTGATCAAATGCATGTTCACTAGTTCCGGAAACGGGCGACAACATTACGTATTTACGGCTTGAGACCACTCATTGATGTAGAAGTGATTGAATTTTTTTTTCTTCTTTATAGAATCCTAAGGCTACGGATTTCCATCAATATGTCTTTATTGTCTTTCTACTCGGGCTTCATGGTAGGGAAAGCCAAAACCTCACGAATGCTATAGTTGTCTGTCAAGAACATCATCATGCGGTCAATACCCATACCCCAACCACCAGTAGGTGGAAGAGCATGCTCAAGAGCCTGACAGAAGGTCTCGTCGGCAACCTGCGCCTCGTCGTCACCCTGGTTCTTCTGGCTAGCCTGCTCCTTGAAACGGAGTCTTTGTTCGGTGGCAACGTTCAACTCGGTGTAGCTGTTTTGGGTGTCAGCAATATGTCAATTTGTCCTCTTTTTGGTCTGCAGCCTGGCACTCACGCGTTGGCAATCTCCTTGGTGCAGACGAAAACCTCAAATCGCTCGCACAAGCCAGGGGTAGTGCGGGAGTCCTTGGCAAGAGGAGACATCATCTTGGGGTGGCCAATGATGAAAGTAGGATTGATCTGTAGCTTTGTTAGCGGTGCGCTATTGATAATTCGAGTTTCTTGATAGAGATACGTACGCATTGAGACTCAAGGTATTCGCCGACAAGAGCGTCCAGCATACGGGCATTGGTCAGGGGCGGGCTGCACTCAATACCAGTCTTGGCCAGGACCTTCTTGATGAACTGGTTGGCCGCCTCGGTATGCAGGGTGTCCGCTGGTGGGAACTTCTCTCCAACAGCTTCCTCCAGGGCAGGAATCATTTCGATCTTGCGCCAAGGACCTTCCCAGTTAATGTTCATCTCCTCACCCTTGATGTTGTGATATACTGTCTTGTATGAACCGTGGACGTGCTTGACAAGGCCACTGACGAGCTCCTCAGTCATGTCCATGAGATCGTACACGTCGGCATAGGCCATATAGAATTCCAGGGTAGTAAATTCTAGCAAGCCAAGTTAGAAAAAATTCTGCCCGCCGGCAACTTCTCCCAGAATGACATACCAGGGTTGTGTGTGAGATCCATGCTCTCGTTACGGAACTGTCGTCCCATCTCATATACTCGGTTAAGACCACCAACAACAAGCATCTTCAGGTACAGCTCGGGGGCGATACGCAAGAACATGTCCATGTTCAGGTCGTTGTGGTGGGTGACAAAGGGCTTGGCAGTGGCACCGCCAGCGATGGGGTTCAACATGGGTGTTTGCACTGAGATGAAGTCGCGTTCGTCAAACCACCGACGGATATAAGAGTCGACCTTGGCACGAGTGATGAAAATCTGTCTTGACTTTTCATTCATCATAAGATCGAGGTAGCGCTGGCGGAAACGAGTTTCGGGGTTCTTGAAGCCATAGTGATCGTCGGGGATCTGAACAATCTTGTCAGAAGATCCATACTGGAAGAGTTCTGGAAAGTCCTGTACAAACCTGGTGCAAGCATGGCGCCAAAAGAGTGACTTCAACGGCAGCAATAGACAGTTCACCGGAGTACTCACCAGAACCCTGCTTGGTCTTGGGATTGGTACGCGTGGGGAAACCGCGAATACCTGAGCACGCCTATCAGTAATGATGTAATGTGGTTCGAAGCCAGGACAGGTCCTTACCAATAATGTCACCTCTTCGAAGGTTGACATGCTGTTCATCAAAACTGGGGGCCTTGTCGTCCAAGTTGTCGGCTTGCGCAAGGACTTGCAGTCGCACACCCTGGGAAATGTAAATAAATGACTAATGGGAGAAGAAAATACAGAGGCAGTGTGGTCGTACGTCAGAACGGATGTCGTAGAAAAATAGCTTAGATCCGGCGGAACGGCGGACATAGACTCTTCCAGCCAGCTGGATCATCTTAGACTTGTCGGATTCGCCATTCTTCAGGTGCTTGAATTCCTCCTCGAACTTGCGGATGTCGTACGTGACATGGTACTGTGTGGCGATTAGGACATTTATAGCCTTCGAGCGTCTCCGACTGGTAAGAAAATACCTTGTGAGGATAAGCCTTGCCTTGAGCATGGAGCTCATTGACGGCTCGCGATCGAATCTCGAAATACTAAAGGAGGTGGTCGGTTAGATCATCAATTCTTGATCGCCTGCAGAATTGTCCCAAATTTCGCATGTGGTCTACACACCTGGTTAGGAGTGAGTTCCTTCTCAGCAGCCTCTGCACTCTTGTTGCTGGAACCCTGGGGCTTGGGGTTCGCGGCAGCCTTCTTCTCCTTGGCGGCCTCCTTCTCTCGTTGCTTCTGGCGCTTCTTGAGTTCGGTCTTGGAGATCATTTCGCCCGTGACTTCGTCGAGGTGAAGCTTGGCGACGGCGGCCGCGGCATCGGCCACGGCAGGCTCGCCGGAGGTAGCTGGGTTGTCAGACATTGTGGTGGTTACAATGGCTGGAAGGATCGATATCAATTTGCGGACGGTGAAGCAAAATTGCCGTTCCACGCGCAGAATTTATTTGCAGTCAGACAGCGCGGGACGAGTCACACACAAAGGACGAGGACGGAGGGGCAGAAAAAGCAGTCACCCCGCCATGCGCTTTTCGGAGGGGTCAACGCCAGACAACACTTTTAACACTTGAGTCCTGCCTGCCGCTGTTCTGAATCTGCGCGCCGAAAGTCCATTGGCTGCGCACACTATGAGTCAGTGGGGACATCACTGAACATCGCTGACCAGGGAGCAGCAACCATCTCAATCATTTGTGACGCAAAGGTAAAAAGTCAGGATGGTGCATAATAACATTGGCCACTTAATGGAGAATACAGAAAAAGTTCCTTGAAAGCTGGGTGACTATGCCGCAAAGTGCTCTCAACGACTGCTTGATACGTGCACTTTTCTACCTCTTGAGATGACGCAGCCTTGCTCCTGCCTTTCTAACGTGTCTGGAGCTTGACTGCCATTTTGAGAAATCAAAGTTGGGCACCACGGGAAAGCCAGTGAGTGCACCTCATGTGTGACACACAAAATGCTCTCCAGAGTCGCCATCACTCGGACCATGAACTTTGTTCTCATTGAAAGGAAGCAAATGGATTTCTGTGCTCTTCAACAATATACATAGCATGTCATTTGCGCATCTCGACATTCGTCGAGCAATAAGAACCCGTCTTCGAACAACACCGCCCTCTTAGTACATGGATGCCCTGCAAATGCCTGCTCGCAACAGCACAGGGTGGCGGATCAACCACATCGCCTTGCTCATCGCGCCCTGCGGTATGTCATTCGCCTTTGGAACTTCATATTGTACAAGCGGTGATCATGGAATTCAAGTGTGAAGAAGGACAACATATTGTAAATCATTGATCGTATAATCTCGTTCTCATCAACTTAGTCTGCTTTCGTTCACGCCCCACAGTGATCTCCTCAATCTCACCATCGTCACTCACTGTCACCATATGCAAGACTATAAATAAAGCTGTCATGACCAGCCGCAGATGACTTGATGTTCTCATAGACCACGTCCCATATCATTCAATCGAACAGCCTCAATTTTCAATTCAACTTTACAATGGCCTTCTCCACGCGAGCGATCCATACCTCCCAAAATGCTCCCAACACAGAGCAGCTCATAAGCATGCTCAGCAATCTTTATGATGCAAAGGAGAACCCCGACGGATACGTCAGTCTAGGTATCGCCGAGAACACCTTGATGCACGATGTCTTGATTGAGCACATGCACAAGAACATTTACATCCCCTCCTTGGCACTCACCTACGGCGACGGATTCAAGAAACTCAAGAATGCTGCCGCCCGATTTCTCACCAGGCACTTTAGGCCAGTAACCCCAATCCAGCCGTCGCACCTTCATATCAGCAACGGCGTAACCCCAGCTATTCAGAATCTGGCATGGGCCATTGGCAACCCAGGCGACGCCGTGTTGCTAGGCCGGCCATACTATGTGGCATTCCTACCTGATGTGAGTCGCCGCACTGATGTAGAGGTGTTGCCCGTATCATTTGGGCAACTGGATCCTCTGGGCTTGGACGCTGTATCCAAGTACGAGGAAGAGATAATCAAGGCTCAAAAGCGCGGGCAGCGGGTTGCTGGTATTATTTTGGCGCACCCACATAATCCACTGGGACGCTGCTATTCGCGCGACACACTTATCGGATTTATGAAGCTATGCCAGAAATATCAGGTCCATTTGATATCAGACGAAATCTACGCCTTGTCCGTGTTCGAGAATAGGGTTGATGGCAACGAAGCAGCCATCCACTTTGAGTCCATCCTGTCCATAGACCCCACGGGGATCATTGACCCTGGCCTGATTCACGTTCTTTGGGCCATGTCCAAGGACTTTGGGGCCAATGGGCTACGAATGGGCATTACTATCACGCAGAGTAATCCTACCATGAGCAAAGCACTCATGTCCGTGTTCGAGTTCTCATGGACATCCTCCTTGTCTGATCTAGTGACAGCAAATGCTCTTGAGGACGATGCGTGGGTAGAGGCCTACATCAAAGAAAACCAGAAGAAACTCTCTGAAAACCAAGAAAAGGTTCTTCTATGGGCGAAAGAGAATGGAATTGAGTATACGAAGGGAAGTAATGCCGGCTTTTTCGTATGGGTCAACCTCGGCGACGGGTATAGAAAGCACCACACTGGCGAGATCGAGAACCTCGACAAGACAGTCTCGGAAGCATTGCTTCAGAAGGTGTTTTTGTCAGATGGTATTGCCTTTGGTTCGGAGCAGCCAGGGTGGTTTAGGATCGTATTTACACAGGAGGCTGGGTATCTTGAAGAGGGGTTGCGCCGCATTATCGCTGCGGTAAAGGGGGCATAGACGACTACACGAATACAAGATGGCGCATAATTCATATACTGAGTTTCTTAAATCTCTCAACACGGACACTTGACGCTATGCATCATTTATCCTCAAGCACGCCCAACGCCATCAATGCTACTTTTCACCTCCAACTCCACGATCTTCAATACACAGCACCTTCCAACCTTGAGGACACAGCATGCCAAGTTTGACCACCGGTAGTTTTTACCCAAAAATAGGCTCCTGCTTAGCCCCATCCACACCCTTCAAGTATCCAACCCTGTCCTTTGTGTAAAACTCAACTCTGATCTTGTCTCCTAGGCTTGCGGCGCCTCCGTCCAGGATGCCCGCCTTGACGCAGTACACGTCGGGCATGACCTCGAGGGCAGTGTAGAGGCTGGAGCCGCAGTTGCCGCAGAAGAAGTGCTTGTTGATTTTGCCTGAGGCGCCGGTGGCGTCCCAAGATTTGGGGGAGCCTGGGATGATTAGTATATTTGGTGGTTCTTAAATATTTTGAAAGCTTTGTGCCACATTATGATATTTTGGAAGTACAGAGCGAATGAACGCAAGTCATTTAGCACATACCTCTGGTCACCTTGAATACGTCTCGCGGAACCACGGCATTGGAGGTGTATGCGCTGCCGGTCCACTAGTTAAATCGGTTAATACTTGTGGGATTATAAGGTGGGTATGAAGGCAAATGTCGTGTCAAGCGCATAGCAATTGAACTTACCTTTTGACAGTCGATGCAGTGACACAGCGCCGTGACGGCGGGCTCGCCTGACGCATTGTCAGCAAAGGCCCCGTAGGACAACGAGCAAAGAAATGATTGCAGGCAGGCTTTATAAGATAATCAAGAAAGTAAGAATGAAGAAACGTAACACTATTTTTCTTCCACAATGAGTAACAATAACCATGAGAGATGTCAAGGAGCCCGCCCCGCTCCTAGGTGGACAAGAGGTACCGAAACAACGATATTCGAATGAACAATGACAAGGTTGGGAATTAAGAGATTATCACAAACTGAAGCCAAGAAATGAAGTAAGCCAGAAAACAAGAAAAATGTAACTAAAAAAAATCAGCTCATAGAATTCACGAACCAGTATACTCAACCTCAACCTCCCCACAAAGACACTTTCCCCTCGTAGTCATATTCGTTGTTCCAAAAAGGGTAATATCAAGCTTTCAACAACAAATCCGATTCGTTATCAGGTCGCGCTGTAGTTAAGAAATAGAACCATCAAGGTGCTCGAGCGATGAGCAAATAAGGTCTGCTATTATATACTGTTTTAGAGCCCGCGGTGTTTGAGAGCGGGGTCTGCTTAGACGCAAGCTAGGGACGTGGTGGTTCCGTGAGGCGACTTTCCGTATGGCCGATGGGCCGGGCTAGTTTAACCTTGCGTTTGTAAGATGGACTAGGTCGTCGTATGATGCGTTGGCGGGTGGCATCTGTGCGGGGGTATTACGTCTTTGAATGGAGACGATATGGGATCATGGATTGAATGCGTCCAAGTGGGAAGCTGAGGGAATTGATTGATGGAACGGATATTGCAATTGAGTAGATTAACGGGTATTTACGTCCCGATGGTGCGTGGATCAGGATGTTCTCACCCCGCGCTCGCCGCTGAACGGTCGAATTGACGTTAACCTGGCTCTAAAGACAATTCATTCTTCGACTCCCGATGCCGAGTTGTCTATCAGAGAATCCCTTAAGGACGCATTCTGCTATCACACTCAGCGAATTACCGCATTTTACCTAAACGATACATATTTCACAACTGCCCCCAACACTCATAACAAGTAATTTCTATGCATTCAATAAAAAAAAGTGTGCTAGGTTGCAGGCCATGCTATACATTACACCGGACGTCGTGTCATTGTTCCAGCGTCTCTCCAGACAGTCCTCGAGACGTTGCCGCCCAGGTACTGCCCGAAAGTTAAATTGTCCTCCACATCACCAGGTTCTCCCTTCATCATCCCTCCCCCCCAATCTCTACTCTCGAGGTATCAAAAAACATCTTGGCCACCAATTCATCGTTCGCATTCCAGTTCTCTCATGGTCTCCATGAAAGAGTTTTTTACGTTAGGGTAACCCGTTTGACGTTGTTCTCTTAATCTGCTGCTATCATGGCTGGGTCTAGCCGCCACGGATCGGATATCGTTTAGATGGTCTCCATCTTGTCGAGGATGGCCTTGGTGAACTCGTGGGTCGTAGAGACACCGCCCATATCGCGGGTGCGGACCTTGCTGTGAGGTTGTCAGTAAATGCCATGCAAATATGAACTTGGATCAGAAAATGAAGTACGTACCCCTCGGCAATGACGGCATAGATGGCCTTGGAGATGCGGTTGGCGTGGTCGTCAAGACCAAGGTGGCGCAAGAGCATGCTGCCGGACAGGATCAAAGCAGTAGGGTTGGCCTGGTCCTTGCCCTTGATATCAAGACCGACGTGTCGGCAACCGGGCTCGAAGACGGCGACGTCACGTCCCATGTTGCAGCCGGGAACGATACCGGGACCACCGACAAGGGCGGCACCAATGTTGGACAGGATACCACCGTACAAGTTGGGCATGACCATGACGTCGAACTGCTGAGGGCGAGAGACGGCCTGCATGGAGGCGTTGTCGACAATCATGTCGTTGACCTCGAGGGTAGGGTACTCCTTGGCAACGTTGTGGAAGGTGCTGCGGAACAGACCATCGGCCAGCTTCATGATGTTGGCCTTGTGGATGCAGGTGACCTTGGATCGGCCGTTGGCCAGGGCGAAGGAGAAGGCGAACTTGGCGATTCGCTCAGACTTGGCGCGGGTGATGATCTTAAGGGACTCAACGACGCCGGGAACGCTCTGGTGCTCGAGGCCAGAGTACTCGCCCTCGGTGTTCTCACGGATGATGCACAGGTCGACGTCCTTGTGGCGGGTCTCGTAGCCGGGGATGTTCTTGATCAAGCTGATGCTGGCGTAGATGTCGAGCTCCTGTCGCATGGCGACGTTGAAGCTCTGGTGGCCGGAGCGGCTGATGGGTGTGTGCAAGATGCCCTTGAGACCGAGCTTGTTGCGCTTGAGCGAGGCGACGGACTCGCGGAAAGCATCCTCGGTGCGGCCAGCGCCATCGATGAGACCAGAGACCTCGATTTGCTCCCACTCAATGGGGACGTTGTCGGCCTTGAAGATGGTCTTGACTGACTCGGCGACCTCGGCACCGATACCGTCACCAGGGATCAGGGTAACGGTGTACTTGCCGCCGAACTTGGCGGGCTTGAAGATGTCGGACTGGACGGTCGCGAAGGATCGGGCGAACTGGTGCTGGCCAGCAGCGCTGCGCAGAAGCTGTAAAATACAAGTGTCAGTTGGAAGATTCAAGTAGTAGCATGTAGAACAAACTCCGCGAAACATAAACAAATGAAAAAAATATTACGAGAATGTCCTCTAGCAATTGCTGCGTGCATCATCATTGCCACATCCTCTGGTCGTCGCCAGAGCGTCATGTCGCAACACCAAAGTCGCCCTCACCACCGCATCGTATCCCGTCGCAGCCCAGCCGACCCAAGCCGCTCAATGACAAGAGATCCGGTGGAAATGCTGCTTCTCGAGCATAAAATATCTTCCTACACTCTTCGCTCATAGAATCATACCACAAACTCCACCAATTGACCGAACCCGAACCCAAAAAACACGCATCCGAAACCACGAAAAGAATCAACAAACATACCTGCGCCGTTCTAGCAGAGCCACGAGACAACATTGTTACAGCGAATCAAGATCAAGAGTATCCAAGAGTAATAAAAGCGAAAGCCGAGAATACAATCGCCCTCAAGGAAATCGTAGGCACGAACAACAAAGCAAGGGAGAGCAGAGAAGATCAGGCGTGGGAAGGCACGGAAGGGAAGAGAGGGAAAAAAAGAAGGGAAAAAAGAAGCTTCGGTGTCGACAGGCGGCAAGTGAGGTGTGTGTGGTGCTTGGTGCTGCTGCTCCGTTCACCGTGGTGCCCAGCCAGCTTCGGTCTTTGCTACGACTACGGAAAAAACTGGGGATTGGCTCCGGAATTCTGCAAATGCGCAGCCAGTCTCTATTACATGCAATGGACGCAATCTACATACAGTAATTACAGAGTGCCAGGCCCCAAATGGCGCAGCAACGTTGCCCTTCCCACTGGTCCTGGGGCCTGTCTCCGTCCAGGTGAGCCGAGCGGCCATTGCCGGCGCTTCCTGAAGGAGAAACATTTTTTTTTTTCTCCTTCTCACCTTGCCTTTGCGCGCAATTCATGGTCGGCCGGCCCGCCTTGGCTTCGGATCAAGAGCGGAATTCGAAGTGCTCCGAGCCTTAGAGCCGCATGCTTGCTCCGTCGGGGCTAGGCCTGTTTTGGTTGTAGGTGGGGACTCGAGCCAGACTGATTTGACCGCGGCCCTGGTTGTGATGCTACTTATACACATATCCATATCGAAGCACATCGTGAACCGGATTTCATGTTGAGAATTTCACTGTCTGATGGGATGCCAGGCTGGTTATGCCCAGAAATTTTATTTCGGAGCTACTGGATTCTCATATTCTGACTGCATACGTCATTGGACAGAAAGAAGCTTATGATGCCGCGCTTTCACATGGGAGTGGACGTCCTTTTCCTTGCCACAACACGCGTAATGTTCTGTTGATTGCAGCTATTGACACGCAGCTTCTCTCTATATACTACCGGGCCGTAAGGTTAAACAATAGCACCACGCATTCATCTGCAACTCGCGGTCGCTCACCCAGTCTCTAACAATGACCACATTAATTAGCCAGAGTTGCTCTAGTTGGACGATATTATGTCATCTACACCCAGCCGGGGTCGCTTACGAAAGCTCGCATTAATCGACGTATAATTAAACTCCAAACAGTCGTAAGAGTTCACACAACAAACAAGGTAATCGCAGAATTGCAGCAAAGGCTGACCCCTTAATTTTGTATCAACAGCGCCTAATCCGAACGATACTCATTCATTTGCACGACGTCTTTCATATCACATCCCAAGTACGGCGTATACCACATAGACTCCGCCACTCATGCATCTAGCCATCATAATCATATCACATATATTCTTCGTCCAACGGCTCTACCCTCACCAGAATCTCCTCCAGCAAGCCTTCCAAGAAGCTGCCCACGTCACGGCCCATACCCACCGGCTCAGCCTTGTCAAACTGGTCGATTTCTTTGCAGACATGCGCCAGTTTGTACACCAGCTTCCTCACTTTCTCGTGCGCTAGCTCTGCGCGCTGTTGGTTCGCTGCCATGGGAGCGGCGCTGGATGCGCCGGGAGTTTGTGCCGGCCGATATAGCTGTTGCAGCCGAATCTGCCGCCTTTTAAGGGCTTCTTCTAATGCTGGGAATATGACGTCGTTTAAAGCATCCAGTTCGCCGTTCGGGTTCGACGGTGCGGGAGATGGAAATGATGTCGGTGGTATAGAGGCGTCAGACGGCGCAGGTGAGTGTGAGATGGGCGGCGGCGTAGGATTACTGGCAGGTGGTCTTTGCGAAGGAGGTCCTGGTTGCGGAGGTCCGCGCTGTACTGGCGAGCCTTGATAAGGCGGGATTTCGGGAATGGTCATGGAAGGCACCCGAGAGCCTGGCTGTCGAGTGGGCGATTCTTGTTGTATTGGTGGCAGTGCCTTCTCTGCGCGTGATTGTGTTGCGTGTGACGAAGCTTGTGGTGATGGGCTCATATTCAGATGCAGCATGTTCATATCACGCTGTAACTGGAATTGGAGCTCCCGGTCGTAATCCGGCGGCAGTGGTCGTTGGGATGGATGACCCGTCGGCGTCTCTGGCATGTCCCTGATCGTGTCCTTCATCGGACTCGCTGGCAATGATGCTTTGGAAGGTGATGCGGCCATGTCGGTGGGAACTGGTCTTCTCTGTGGACTCGACTGCCTCGAAGTCGCCGCATTCGCAGCCTTGAGCGTATCGGCCGGCTGAAAGGCGAAGTCTCTAGCTTTGGTTGGGCCACCATCACGAACTTTCTCATCTGAGGCAGCCTCCAACGGCCGCGATGAGCGAGCATTAGTCGCGCTCTGGTCCATGGCATTCAATCCAGGTCCATGGACAAGCCCTCCGCGGTCGCCTACCAGTCTGACAGTTCCAAAATCCCATATGTCCTCATCGACCTTCTCTCGCTCTGTAGGAACCGCACCCTCCTGCGCATCCCAATTTTCCTCATCGTCTCCTTTGTGCGTCAACGCCCACCTGTTGTGGCGCTCAATAAGCTCCGTCAGGTAAGTCGTCTTCTTTGCTCTTCGAATAAAAGGATGCCTCAGAAGATCTCTGGCTGTGGGTCGTTCTTTGGGATCCCTTTGCAGACAGAGCTCAACGAAGTCCTTGAAAGCCTTGGTGAAATTTCCATCCAGCCGAGGCGGAGGGTTCTTCGGAATGAGGAACAGGACTTTCATAGGGTGAATATCTGCGTAAGGCGGCTCGCCGTTGGCCAGCTCGAGTGCGGTGATACCCAATGACCATATATCGGCTTTGTGATCGTAACCGGACTGCTTAATAACTTCCGGCGCCATCCAAAATGGAGTCCCGACAAACGTATTTTTCTTGGTCATGGTGGCAGACAGCTGACCGGAGACACCAAAATCGGCCAGTTTTACCTGACCACCGGAACCAAGCAACACATTCGCAGCTGCCCAATGTTAGCTTCCGAATACTCAGCCAAGTTTCCCGCTTTCTTTGTTGGAGTGGGAGAATCAGGAAGTATACCTTTGATGTCTCGATGCAGCTTCTTATCCGAATGCAGATAGTCCAATCCCAGCAGCAATTCCCTTAGAATGATAGCAATGTAATCCTCACCAATCAAGCCAGGTTTCATCAAATCAGCGCAACTTCCACCCGCACAGAATTCCATGACAATCCATAACTCAGCGCCTTTGGCGTATGATCCATAGTATTTCGTGACGTATGGGGATTGCAGCTCGGACAAGATGGCTATCTCCTGTATAATGTCTTCGACCTCGTCTTCGGCGTTTTCGATATCGATCAATTTGATGGCTACGGCTTGGCCGGTTCGCTTGTCAACTCTACAAAACATTGTCAGCTGTCGTTTTATCGGGCAGCATCACGGGTGCCTCTTGGTAACGGAACGTAAGTTCACGAAGGAATGGCCGCACCCTTTGTAGACCTTGCCAAAGCTTCCACCGCCTGATCACACCGCAATTAGTATTACGAGCATGGTCAACCTCAGCGCCTCTGGAGGTACCAACCAATGCAATATTCCTTGGAGTACAAGACCTCGGGGTCCAAAGCCTCATTGGGCTCGTCATCACGATATCTCTCCGCCATGACTGTCTGTCCCTGCGGGGTCGCAACACCCGATGGTCTAGGCATGCAATCGTGAAATTATTACCGAATGCGAGTCGAACCGTGCATCGAGTATCGTGAATCGTCGTCGTGCAACGTCGTTATCTCGGAAATGGCACGTTTTGCAGCTTGCGTGCGTAGGTATCTGCTGGAGGTGAAGGACCCCTCCTCAAGTCTGAGCTTCCGTAGCGCAGGTTTATTCCCACCCCGACATGCACGAGAGCACAGGATGGAAAGGCAATATGCTCAGAAGGAAATACGATGGACAGAAAAAGAACTGCAAAGTTCAAATGTACAAACTAGAAAGGCAGGACAATGCACGCAGCCCCGAACCCCGGAAAATTGATTTGGATAAAACAAACAAGCTGGGCCTCGCAAGTGGGCGGCCATGTTGACAGACCCGGACCCGTGGGGTTGAGCCATCAACGCATCTTGTTGACAAGGACTGGGACCTGCACTGGGACTTGTATCGGTGGAGCAAAGGTCCGTCAGGGCGAAACGGCAACTGCGAAACCAGAAGCACAGGGGCCGAACAGCGCATCCTTGCCACGCGTCCAGGCCTGGCGCACTCGACGAAAGCCGGGGTTCGAATTCCATGTCGCCAGACGGCACGGCATGGCATGCCCAAGCCATCTTTGTTAGTCTCGTCGGTCAACAGCAGAGGGTTTCATCAGGCAGTATTGGAAGCCCAAGCCATGCCCGTCAATTATGCACCGAGCGGTTGTTTCGGCAGCGGAGGATATGACCTGCATTCATTGGCACTCATCACGCCTCTCAGGGCCGCTGTGGGTGATCTGACGAGCCTCATCCGCTCAATCTATCTTGATGCGCATTGAATTTCGAACACGCTAGTGGCAGCCACTCGTGGCATTTCAGGGCGATGACTTCCCCCATTGGCTGGTGTGTCCTGGCCGCATCTCACCGTGCATCCTAGAGACGGACGCTAACAGCCCAACCTGGCGTCACCCGCATATGAACTTACTCTGCCTCTTCCTCTTACCCTTACGAATTCAGTACTACTTAGGTTGAACTGTTTGATACATTCGCATTCTCAACACGTGTGTGCCCCAATGCTGCATTGGTATTCGCTATCATCCTCATTACCTTCTACATCATGCCCCTCTCGACGTCGACACTACGAAAAAAAACCCAGCTCGATGCCTGCTATACGTTGTAATAAGTTCGGCTCTAGGATGCTTTGGTAACATGAAGACAAGTCCGGAGGACCTCCCGCCTCCATCCCACTGATCACAGCCAGAAGGGAAAGGCCTGACATTGAGAAATAAAAACAAAGCCGTATCAAACGTCATGAATGTTGTGTAAGCCGCCTATCCGTTAAGTGCTGTGCGCCCTGCAGCTTATGCAGCTTGCCTTCCCTCGAATCCGTCTCGCTAATCCTCGATGAACTCAACCATCACCGTCCCTTGCTTCAGCCCACTTTCTTCGATAGTCTTGTCCAAGCCCTCAATTAAATCCTGGCCTTGTGGCATCTTCTTGAGTTCAAATTCTACACCTTCCTTGCCCTCCAATGGTTCCGCCTTGAGCCATTCGTAGATTCGTCGTACAGGATCTTGCAGGTTGAATCGTCGAATAACACGTCCTGTCGGGTGTCTAAATTGTATTCTCGTTGTGGTCGTCGGATTGTTCTCAGGCTCGGTATGTGGCTTGCCGCTCGAAATGAGAGCAAATGCGCTTTGCTCCGGCGCCGCCTCAGGCTCCTTGCCCTTGTCCTCGGGTGCAGGTCCACTGGGTCCCGGTGATTTGGTGAGAGCGTCTGGATCATGGATGTTAGGTGTCGACGTTGAACGACTGCTTTCGCCGCCTGCTGCTAAGCTGTTCTGAAGTGCCATTTCCAACATTTCTTCCTCCGTCATCCTGTCTACATCCACGGTAGCAGGCTTTCGCGCGGTAGCTTTGGCTACAGGATTCTTGCTGTTTGCGGCAAGACTGTATCTATCGAGAAATTCGGCCAACTCGGCGTGAAAGTCCGTTGCGCTGGGAAATGGCCTCCCGCTCCACACCTTCACTTGCTCGCCGGTTCGAGGGTCGACGATAGAAACATGAGGATAGTTGTCCGGATTTTCGTGCGACTGGTTCGGGAAGTAAAAGGTGAGATATTCTTCGGCATCTGGATAATCCTTGTCGTACTGTAGGAAGATGAAGTTTTCGGACACCAAGTCCCGCACAGCCGAGTCTTTCCAGATGTCTCTATTGAGAGCTTGACAGTTGAAGTCGTTCATGTCCTGGAGATTGACCAGGATCCATTTCTTGTCCTCTTTCCCCAGCGTCCTTGCTTCATCCCATGATATCCGAGACATCAAGTCGTACGGCGGTCGAAAAAGATCTTCTAATCGTCGTGCATGGCTTCCGTTATCGTCGGGATTGGTCGTACTTGAAGAGCTTGGCCCATCTCCCCAAATTCGCTGACCAAATGGACCGCCAGTTCGAGCTACATGAACAAACATTAGCACACGAAGCGAACCGGTGATCCATCAAATCATACTGTGACAGGAATTTGGAAGTCAGACAACTTACGTGGAGCGCGCCTTCTACTCCTCAGGTGCTCGAGCAGTCTTTGTGTGATTTCCTCATCCGCAGTGCCGTCCCAGTTGGGATCGGGAGCAACCAAAGTCTCGGTGGTGCGCGCAATCGGTGCTCTCACATCTTCCTGACCTGCAGGACCGCCCGAATATAACTCCTCCTGTAATCTCTTTGCCATAGCTGCATCTTCCTCTTCTTGTGCCAGGGCAGCGGCGTGTTGGACAGCTGCCCGTTCGCCCTCATCGCCGCTGTCGACATTGACATCGTCGTGCATCATGTCGTCGTCATCGTCACTTATGTGTATAACCCCACTAGCATCCTGGCGGCCGATGTTGGAAGGGCGAGAGGCTGATCTTTGATTCGAGGGTGCAGGTGCAGGCGCAGTTTCAGAAACTCCAGCGCCGACACCAGAAGCTAGTTCTGGATTCTCAAAGTACAAGCCAACGGCACGTTCGAAATCTCCGTTCGTAATCTGCAGAAATCCCCTGCCAACTTCGGGCGTCGCTCCAGTAATGGAGACGAAAGTCGAGATTGCCTCATCCATATTTGCCGCCTCGGACTCGGAATATGTCGACTTTCGTTTCGATTTGCTAGGCTTGAAGTTTTTCTCTCGCAATGGTGAACGACTGTCGGGGGTCAATAGTTCACAAATGGGTGTCCGATTCTAAAAATCGTCCGTCGACTCTGTTGAGGGAGAAGGGAGTTTGAACCACGCGCAGGTTGGTAGCTTTCTCAAGGTTCTCTGCCCCTCACCCCAGGAGGTGCTTTTGATCGGTGTGGATTGGCAGCTCCCCAGTTTGTCGACTCAGAGATGATGAAGTTATTGCATTGAGGAAGGGATCACGCGCGGCTTCTAGAGCTGAATACTGCGGCGAGAATGACGATGCGGCAAGATCAATATCACAAGTGGTGGCCGTGTCTCACCTACAAACGCAGAAGCTGCGCTGACATGCAATAATATGCGATTGTGCTGGAGGTGGAAACTGCCTGGCAGTTTGGCAGCCGACTCAAGTTCGACGTTGCTGGCGGCATTAACTCGACAGGCGGGGCTTGTGCAGGCACCCGACCGCCATGACGCAACCAATTTACGGAGCTTGTTCGGACTGCTGCGTCCAGGCCAGTGGCGCGTGGTGCGTGGTGCATGCACTGGCTGGCATGGCAGTTGCTGCGCGCACCCTCGTTTCAATGACGCGCCAGAGTCGTTTTCCATTGTCTAACAGCTTCCTTGATGCATACCCTGGAGCCCTAACGGTCTGATCCACGAGAGCTCGCAAACTTTGCGCGTGTATAATTCGGTCGCAAAGTATGGATAAAAGATATGCTGGCTATTTTTATCTATAAATTTATAGATTTATAGATTTATAATTTAATATTTAATATTTATTTAATTATAAGCTATAATAGTATAAAGTAGCCGCCCTATATAACCCCATATATAACTTATACTGCACAATGTCAAGACTAACTTTGCGAGCTCTCGTGGATCAGACCCTAATGAATGAATGCACTTCCACACAATCATGAATCCAGTGACTTTGGCTATTATCGTGTTTGCTTTAAATTCACCAGTACTCATATCTACGCTCCAGACTACTTCAACTCCTCCAACAATCCCTTCCATGCCTTGCGCACATCCACCGACCTCTCCTCGCCCAGGGCTCCCTGTATCTCGGAATCCATAGTGCTGGGCAAGTCGGCTTGTCCAAACACACCCTTATTCCTCGCCTCTAAAATTCTAGCAACCGCCGCGACCCTTTTCAATCGTTGAGACTCGATGCCAGTCTCTCCCTTTTCTATATCCAGGCTCTGGATGTAAGATGCCACGATCTCCGAACCTTTGTACGGAGAAGGCAACGAATCCATGGCATTTGTAAATTTCATGGCGTCTCCCATCAGATCGTTGACGCACTCATACCACACCTCCCGCTTGATAAAACCAAATTTGGCATGGTCCAGATACGGTCTCAAAGTAGTGATAATGTCGCGGAGCGAGGTTCTGATGTCAATGCTGGTCGATCGGGCGTAGCCTCGAGCAATGGCCTCGAATGCATTCTTAGCCGTCTTTGATAATACGTCTTCTTTCTGACTCTCCCTGGCATCCACGTCCATCTTATTTTCATCTTTGAAATCATCCAGGTAGGGAGTGGTTATGTCGGAGATATCCCTTAATAAGTCAAGGTCCGGGCGCGCTTTGGCAAATTTCCACAAGCACTCGAAGGCATGCGGTCGATACTCATCATTGTTTCTCTTCGCTTCTCGTATTGCGATCTTTTTCATTTGTGCAGAAACGGCGCTGTCGGATTTCCACAGTGGACTACTTTGTTCCACAAATTTGGGATATGACTTGAGAAGCTTCTCCTTGCCCGGGAACGTTTTCAAGGCCAATGCTTTGTCAAACGTTGGCCAAATCGCCTTCAGGTTGGACTCGTCAATGGACCCCGTGGCTTCATTCGCGTTGGCCACATCTGCTGCCATGGCAGCTACTGTGAATGCACCAGTATGTCGAAGCGACCATTGCGCGGTCTCCAGACAGCGGTCTACCAAACTCACTATCTCCTGAACATAGCGTGTCACTGTGCGACTGCTTCCTGCATGTTGTTCCCAAACCTCCTTGAATACTTTTTCTGTATACTCGTCAATGTCGTGTGAGCCGAGGTACGCAAACGGCAGCAAAATGGTCTCCTGAGCAGTGAAGTGGTCTGGCGAGACCTTCGCCACAGACACGATGACATCGGCGACCTTCTGGCAACGGCTCTCGTCTTCTGCTTGAAAGTATGCATTGACAAACTTCTCACAGAAGCGCACTTTGCTGGCGTCCGGAGCTGCGCGGATCATGTATGCTGCTGCCCTTGCATATGCCTGGCTGACCTCATCGTTCTTGTCCATGGTCTGTTTCTCCAGAATCTGCAGCAATTTGCCTGCTATCGGCTGTATATCACTACTGTGGCGGGTGGCTAGCGTAGTGATGACCCTGCTGCATCCGATCTTCGTAGGCATGCCAATAGCAGTCTTAATCGTAGACTCAAATTTCGGTGCAAACTCAGTCATGACATCAGCGTCGATGAAGCGCAAACAATTTTCGATGGCCTCCGAAATTGGTGACTGATTCACCATCTGTGATCGAATTTTATCAATCTTATCTCGACTCGCTTCTCCCGCACGCTGATATGCGTAATTGATCTGCTCAGGCTCGATTGTGCTCAGCAAGCCAAGCAGTTGGGGGATCATGCTAGGAATGAAGGGTTTGAGCACCTTGCCACCGTGCTTAGCGATTTTCATGACCGTAATAGTTGCAAATAACTGCACATCCTGCACAGAAATTTCCATGCCTTTGTCAGAGAACAAGAATGGCAGAGCCTCTTTCATCATGGCCTGAGCCGCAGAAGCATGATTGCCTTCCTCCAATTGACGAACAAGCGTGTTGGAAAGCGTCATGCAAAGCTTCAAAGCTGCCTCTCTTACGCTGCCCTTGACGTCATCCAGCACTTTGAGGGCATTGGTCCAAATGTCTCGATAGTACTTCTCATACTGAGGAAATGGTCGCCCTTGTATGAGATCAGAAATAGCAGCACAACTTGCTTCTCTCACCCGCCACTCTTTGCCCAGGATACTCTTCAGAAGATCCTCCACGATAGCATCGAAATGTGCTTCAATGGTGGCATTTGAGTCCTTGACCAGTGCTTTCCAAATATCATCCATGGATCGTTGTACGTTTCCATTGGGGTCGAATCGGTATCTGTACAACTTGGGATAGAGCTTGGGATCAACTTCTGATTCTGATAGAATATTGCTGAGTCCAAAACGACCAAAGGCCGATCGTGTAGACCATGTGGCAGCGTTGGCAGCCAACGACATGAATTTGTATACCAGGCGTTGATCTCCCACCTCATTAGCAAGGTTGACAATATCCTTATAAGATGTGACGGAGTTGCCTTCGCCGGTAGGCAATGCACCAGGCTCGAACAGCTTCGTGTCCTGTTCTACCTTCAACTGAGTTCCACTACCCGTGAAGGCTGACACAAGATCCTTAACCAAGGCAGACTTGAGATCAGCATCGCCTCTTTCATAAACCAATGACAAGCCACGGGACGCCGTTTCTTGCACGAGCTCGTCCCTTGCACTGAGAAGCCTCATGAAGGCTGCTTGCGCCTCTCGCAGCCGGGCCTGCACTTGGCTGAGGTGCGAGCCGAATTGTACTATGGAGAAAAGCCAGATACCCGAAGCTTTGAGTAGCGAGGGCTTGGTCGCCTTGCAGTCTTGCAAAAGCTTTTTGATGACTTGGTCTACCCACTTGTCGCGGGCACCGGTAAGAAACTCCGAACTCCTGGCTTCAACGTCCATCTTGAGTCTCACGCTATTTGATTGCCACCTTGCCACGGCGGAGGTGATTGCGTCTCCCACTGTAAACTGAACTTTGACCCGTTTGATCTCATGAAGTGAGAAGAGATTTTTCAGTATGTTGCCGAGAACACCAGGGAATGGATCGCCATTCTCGTCCACATCGGAGTCTTCCTCCAATCCAGTAGCAAGACCCCCCAACGCCGCAATTGCCCTCTCATTGACTTTCTTCGCATCCGATGACAACTTGTCGATGACTTTGGTAACTGAGTGATCTCCTTCTGCCGAAGGAAGCGCCAGCTTGGCGGCCCACAGTTGAGAAAATGAGTCCAATGCAGCCTCATATAAAGAAGGGGAGATGCCATCCTTTAGTAAGAAGTCATAAGGAAACTCCGTCTGCACAGGGAAAGGTCTATCGTAGTATACGCATCGGGATATTAGGTGACCAAAAGCAAGTAAAGCGCCTTCTGCGGCATTTGCCTCCGCACCGACTAACGATTCTGCGTTGGCGAACAATGATCTCAACGTCAAGATCCAGTTTCCGACAGAGTCGGAGCTATGTGCGGGATGGCCAGCGAGAATGCCAAATGCTTTTGCGGCCAACAATCGAACTTCCTTGTTGTTGGATTTGATCAGCGGAAGTAATTCTGTGCTCGCTTCAGTGAGGTAGCCTAGAGGGGCGCCAGGTGTCCATGCGGCAACTTCGACGAAACAGCGCAGACACTCTTCTACAATAGATGAGCCCTCAATAAAGGTTCCACTGAGACACGTCTTCAAATAAAAGACAATATATGCACTGTCTACAGACCGTAGGTAGGCACGAACTTTGTCCCTGGTTGCCACATCCGTCGAGATCTGTGCGTCAAGAATCTGGATCCAGTCTGGTTTGATCTCAAAATCATCAAGCGCTGCAAGGAGCATTATCTGTTTGATGTATCCGAGGGCTACTGGGAAAGCAGGAAGTCGTGAGCCTTGAAAGTTCTGAAAGACAACGTTATCCGGAAGAGCTGGAGCGTGAGGGTGGCTGACTTGTTGGAGGTCCATCTGAGGATGTATGTGGGAATTAAATAAGGTGATCGTCATTTCCTTCCAGTCGGGTAGTTGTGGCGTGGCATCTGTATGCGCGTAGTACGTCCATGGATCCAGACCTCTTTGACCTTGCTCGATTACATCGTTTCGTTCATTTTGTCTTCCGGCAATAGCCAGGATATCGATCCACCGACCAAGGATATCAGAGAATGGAAGACACTGGTTCGCCCACTTTACGACAGCGTGCCTAGTGCTTCGCACCGCCGGAGGCTCGTCTGCCAGCGACATGTACGTTAGGAGCATAGTCTTCAAGTCATTGTTCGCCCCGCCAACAGTTGCAGGTATCGCCGCGGTGAGGCTGGACAGTGCGCCGTCAATGTTCACGACTGCATCCCCGGTATTGTCTTCTGATAAGGACCGGAACAGCCAGGCACAAAGATCGAAACGTTCTTTGATGGGCATATCAGCACTTCTCGCCACCAAGCCGATAGTCTCATAAGCTCTGCAACGTAACGCGATGTCGTCGTTCGACGCTTGCTCCGGAACAGGCCAGCCTTGCCCTTCAATGTAAGACCGCATTGCCTGAATGAGTGGTGTTCCGATCGTGAAGTCAGACTTCGACGGCCCGACTTGGGCCACCCAGGACAGAAACTGAAAGAGTGATTTGTGCAGTTTTGTTCGTTCCAGAGCACTCGCGGGCTGCATGGGGCTTTGCGGCAGGAAGTCCAAGTTCACAACAGCCATGATGTTGTCGGACATGGTAGTAGCAATTGTTGATCTGGACAATATGGCAAGGATACGAGTGCGATATGGCGCCGGTAGTTGCGAGTGCGCGAGAAACAAGCGTTTGACAAGTGCGTCATCCTCGACAGACACGGTGCTACGCTTGATGATCTCCTCCGCGGTAGAAGCCACCCTGTTATCAAAACCTGAAGCTGCAAAAACCGCCGGCAAAAACCGCTCCTCGTCCTTAAAAGCACCACTGGCCAACAACTTGATGGTTTTCATCTTCAGCTCCATGATACGTTTGAAGATTTTGTCATTCTCGGGGGAATCTGATGGGAATAGCTCCAGTTCAGATTGAGAGAGTGCTGGGTTTGATTGTGCAAGCGACTGATCCCCTGCCGGTGTGCGTAGGCGCAGAAAAATGCCAAGGGCTCTAGCAAGAAACTGAGCATCAGCCTCGTCATCCAGACCAATGGCCGATCTGAAATTTACGTCATCCGTGTTTCCTCGAGGAGGTATTCGAACATCTAGAAGCAATCGAAGGATGATGTTGAACACGGTCGCAGCTCGAGGCTGTCCCTCATCCTTTGCAAAGCCAGCCAAGGCAATGGGAATAAGTTCTCTTCTGTCTTCGACGTCTAGCCTGTCTAAGCTATGCAGGATGAAGGACAAGTCTAATTGCTTGATCACAGCGGAGTCATTGGACTTGTACTGTTGCAGTAGTGCTTTGACTGGCAATACGATCCTTTTTTATACAAATAGGTCAGCCACTATTCAAATACTTTGACCTCATCACGTCATGACGGTAGTCACAAATGACATACTGCGGAGATTGTATAAACGTTTTTAATCTGGCAAGGATCTGAATAATCTGTTTACCGGTCAATTTCAAACCCCACGCACCAATGCTATGCTTGGTCGATGTTCTTACCCGTGCTCGAACTGAAGCATGGTCACTGGCTGCTTTCAAAATTAGCGGCGCCAGATACCGCTGAAGCAGCTGATGGAGTTTATCTTCCTTGTTGGCAACACCTAGAATCTTGAACTCGACGCTCTCCACCAGCTGCAATTCGCGCTGCTCGGTGGATGGAGTAGACATGGCGAAGTGCGGTGACACTGGTGTGAGGTTCTCGAATATTCATGGGCGGGTGGGCGGACGCTTCAACGCTGGAAATGTAGGGTCTGAATGGAAGGAAAACAGAAGAAGAAAAAAAACCTTCAGTTTCTCGCTACATGCAATACGACCACGCAAAGTAGGCAACATTCAATGTGACGACTACGAGCGACGTTGTCGCGGTCCATAAAGCTCCAACAGCTTCAGGCCGACAGTGGACTGACGCAACGGCATCATGACTAAGCAGGCGTCTAGCCGTCTACCCACGGTTATCGATGAAAAGAACGAGGAAGAAGCGAAGGAAAACCCGCTCAACTCGAGCCATCATATGCCTCCTTTACCTCTTTGATATCCTGCATGATATCGATAGACAAGACATGCAAAGTGAATAATGCGCTAGTTGGTGCAGAGCCAGAAGACACTGAGTAGACTTGAAATGGAGTTGCCATACGGTGGTTCGCAGCCATCCCTGCAGGCCTCACCCACCATCCGTCGACTCGACTGCAATTGGTAGATTCGGATCGGATACCGCTTCCGTTATGCCTGGGGGTAAATAAGCCAGCTTCCCGTCATTCGGGTGAACTTTGCAATTCCTTCATTGCAGAAAGCCGTTGTGAAGTTCTGTGATCGGGCGAAGAGCGCAATCCGTCAAATCCGGGTGGAGTGCTAATTAAGTTGGAGGCGCGAGAGACTCTTTCAAGTACAGTTGGCGTCAAAACCATGGCGTCAAAACCATTTGGCCAAATCTGTGTATAATGCGCCAAGATCATCTTTATAAAGAATATGAATAGACAGCCAACTATGAGTTCGATATCAAAATACTTTAATGTGAATTTAGTTATTACTTCAACGTATCCAAGTTGGTACACTGAATGCAGGAGTCATGGGCAGTAAGTACATCTAACCTCCACGATAAGTACCTACCTAGGTAGGTAGAAGCCGAAGAGGCCGTGAGGTCTGTCCATCTCGAAGCAATAGTTCTATTCCTGTGCCCACATGGCTAATTGTGTGATCAAGACTCCACCACGACCGATATGTGCGGAGGCGCTCTGCATGAACACAATGGCATTGATAGCAACTACTTCGCCAGAGCTGCACATAATGAAACCATAGCTCGCTGTATTCTATGAGTGAAACCACACGTAACTTTGCGCACCAACTCTGTTAAAAGTCTGAATGCACAAAGCGTGATGGACGGTGATCGTAGGTTTAGTTTTTCATACCCCGCAACGCAAGGGAAGAGATTTGAGACTTTCCGTATTGAAACGGATCGACTATTCATCAATCGCAAGGTGTAGATAGAAACCAGTGGTTCTTTCAGGCAGAGCAAGATGCCATCATTAGATGCCCCTTTCCACAGCGAGCGATGGCAAAAACAAAAAATCACATCCAGGTAGCTAGTTCATGGTTTTGAATGTACAAACCGTCTTGTATTTGTGCTCTGGAATAATTTCAACACGTATTTTGAATGCTTATCACCCTGTCGTCATGGACAAAATTCACCGTCAAATCCTTAGTGCCCCTTTCTGACCTGTCTCGTTCTGTCTATATTAGGGGCTGTTTCCCAATCTAACCCTGCATCTGGAGATAGGCATACGTGGCTACAGCACAACAAGCAAGCTTGGCTGCTATGCAAGTTCCTGATAGGTTTTCAGCTGGCATGACTTGGGCTCGACCGGGATCCTGGTCGATCATGCAGGAGATCCTGGGTTAGTTGGTCCTGTTGGCAGGCTTCACCAGCGCCGGATCTCGCGCCGTCGGAGTTGGATGTGATTTGCTGAATCAGCACAGGCTCTGATGTTTCGCAGGCACAATTCAACACCACGATCCGAGAAGAGTAAGAGGGGTTCGGAGTGGAAGGTAGGCTTTTGTCCCGCCCCACGAAGTTTGCCCAGCCTCGATTGCATTGCATCCCCAGGTTCAAAATGTTTCGAAGGATGCACGCTGTGACTTTCCTGGGTTGCGGGTCGAGAGTGCATCATCTCGTATGATCAGGCCGCCAAGACCGCTGCATGTTTAAGCTCGGTCAGTTGACTCGATCTCTCTCTCATTTTGCTTTTGTGAGCTGCGGCCTTACTACGCCTTGACATACAATCGCAGGGACGAGGAGCCTGTTGATGAACGATCGGGCATTTCCGTAGCTAGTGTCTCGTTGGAAAAAGCAAGCTTGAGGGCAGTATTGATCTGCTCGATGACTACCTGGAGGATAATTCAACCGAATTGCTGGGACCGCATGTCGTAGAGAGTACAACATAGACTAGGCGCACAGGCTAGCTGGATTGACTCTGGCTCTTCTTTTTGTTGCCTCTATCGACTAGTGCCTTGCCGTGGAA